>MJUU01017934.1:101113-111120 GCA_002080025.1 Modiolus philippinarum
CCCATTTTCTTTCTTTTTCATATTACTTATTTCTATACTATTTACCTGAGTGTATTTTGGCGCAAATGTAAAGTTTTTAATTTGGCGCAAATGAAGTACAGTTTGTGGCGCAAATGATTTTTTTTTGGCGCAAATGAAATACTAATTGGCGAAAATGCAATGCACCGCTCAAATCACACCGACATTTACACACCTGATTATAGGCGATTTTGCGGTGCATTGCAAATATGCCCGATTTGAGATGTCTTAATTATTATTTCATTTAGTTAAGCTACTTTCTCATTATCGCTATTGGGCTTTTAGAAATGCACCCACTAGCAGCTCAACCTCGTCCCTGAATTTTATTTTTGCCCACATGCTTTTGTTGTATTTATTTGATACAATGGTTTGCTTCTGCTTAAGCTCAATTATATGTATACAGCTACATCTCTACTATTCCCCATTTATAAACAAATTTTATCCTTCAATATTTTGTTCCAGGCACCTGGATCGGTTTCCAGGGGCTCCGGCTACAGAGCTGCCGGGCGCGTCCCCAGTTGGTGGATAGGGGAATGCCCTGTCTATGCGGGGTAGTCGGGTCATAATACGGAAAGCCTGACCGCGAACCATTGTAGCCAAACTGTTTGGAGAAATGCCACGCTCTATGCAGTATAAAGACCCCTTCTATATTTCCTCGAAAAGAGCAGACGCACTGGGTGTCGTATGGAAGGCTAAATTTCCTGCCCCTACCCATTTCTCCCTTTTCCAGTGGCAATCAAAAGCCGTTACCCCGGTTGTCCCTTCCACCTTTATTTCTTTCTTCTTTAACTTGCAATTTTTTGAATTGATTAACTTGTTCTCGTCCTGATATAGCTGAAATATTGCTCATTGGACGTTAAACTCTAACTAATCAATCAATCAATCAATATTTTGTTCAGCCTTACGCGGAAGGGATCTACAGTTTTTAGTTATGCTTATAATGTCTCAGCCATCCTTTGCCTCCTGAACTCTCGATTTTTAACTGGTAAACTATCGGCATAAGTGTAAAATAATTTAAACCTTAAAATAAATTAACTACGTTAAATGTTTTAATCATTTTCGTTATGTACACCTTTCCTTTTCTTTTTGCTATGACTTTTTTTTCATTTTGACCATCCTTATGTCCCCATACAATCACGATGATGGTATACCTTGCATTAGCTAAAGTTGCACTGCACTATTACATTGAATAGTATTACTAGACCGAAAAATCGTTATTACACGTTACTGCGGACAAGGGTAATTCTTCCTGAAATTTAGAAATGGTGACGATAAACCTTCTAGTAAAACTGTTTTACAGTATATAAAATAGAAAGGAATTTTGACAAAAAATAATGCAAAAATCAAAATTTTACATTTACCAAACAAAAAAAATAAATAAATAAAAAGATATGGTTCCGCAGTTTGTGTGGAATTTAAAAAAAAATGAAAATTACCGTCACATATAGAATTCTACACGTAACGGTGATGTCCCAAATATTAATATGGAATAAACACGTTTCATTATTTAAGCATTTAGTCAGGGATTTGTTCAGCCTTTGTTACTTTCATCCCTTCAGAAATTCTATGGCCGTCACCATGACATCGTTGACAGATATGACGTGTCTGTATCCCAAATGAAAACGGACATTTTAAGCTAGATTTCACGTCTTCACGGATAAGACATAACCGGATTTGACTCGACCCTGGATTGACGCACTAATAGTATGACGGGTGCCGCTAGCGGAGCAGGACATGCTTACCCATTCGGAGCACCTGATGTCACTCCCGGTTTTACGGGAGTTCACACTGTCAGTAGTTTAGTTTTTTGTGTGTGTATCATACTGTAAAATTTTAGTTTTGTCTTCGTCAGTGATGTTTGTGCTACCGATTTGTCCTTGTAATTGTTTTCATACTATCAGATTTATAAAAAGCTTTTCAAATTTCACCATGATACTGTTTGAGGGTTAGAGAAGTTACATGTATCATTGATTTCATTGGTTTTTGTCTAAGCGTTAGAAAATTACATTAACGATTCGCTACCAAACAGACCTTTCAAAACACTATATGCCTCATTGATAGTGTGACGGGTGTCGCTAGCGGGACAGGACGTGCTTAACCTTCCGGAGCACCTGATGTCACTCCCGGTTTTCATGGGAGTTTACACTATGAGTGCCTTAGTTCTTAATGTTATCATTTTATTTCCGTGCATTGTAGCTGTCTCACGTCCTTGTTTTGTCTTTTTTTTATCTGTTTCCGTTTTTGCCATGTCTTTGGACTTAGATTTTTTGTAGTCATCGCTTCCCTTGTTCCTTCGGTATTCTACAGCCGTTGTTTCCGATAGAGGCCAACAAGACTTAAAGAAACATACTGGGGATTTGTATCTTGTTTTCGAAGCCCAAAGATTGTTAATTTTTATTTCAAACAGTTGTCCAACATTTTTTGCAAATTTACCGTCACGGAAAATATCAACAAAATAAACAAAATTGATTTTGAGCGAAACTTTTGTGTTTCGTTCAAATGTTTCTCTATCTATGTCTCCAAAGTTGACATTCAGTCATTACTAATGAACTAGCTAAAAAAAATGAGTTATTTCAAAAGAAAGCAGTCACCGTCTTTACCATCACAAATTTCTCTTGTTATTCACACTTAAAGTGAAAAAAAGTCATCATAAAAAAGCAAATATTAATTATTTACACACTCAGACGAACTTTCATATCTTATTTAGTATTCCTCACATCAGATTTTTGATTTTGGTATCGTTTGTGCAAAGAAAATAAAGTTATCACAAAAAAATTACAGAATCCGCTCCCCCTCCATTCAATTAAAGGCGATTGGTGAATTTAGTAAGTTTCCAACTAGATAAAATATATATTTCAATCACCAATACATTTTTCTCCTTTTTTTGTCTTTCGGTGATAACCAATTTTTTTTTTACATGTGACAGTAAGGACAACTCCAATGTATTCTAAGATGTAAAAATTGTGAAAAAATGATAAAAAAAATGCAAAAGAGCGCGACAAACACAATTAACAATGAAGGGATATGGAGTAAATACAAATGAGACAAAGTCTCTACAAATACATTGTAATAATAAGCAATGGAACAACGCCTTTATTGTTGTCCTTCATCTTGAAGTCACCACAAGTTTCCATTTTAATGCATAAGTAGAGGTAAACGGATAACTGACGAATCATGTGAACGTAACAACTTATCATGGGAAACATACATATCATACGATAGGGGATCTATCAATTCACCTATTTTGTCAGAATGAATAATTTGTATTTTGGGCTTACTCATTCAAGCACATCTTCTGTTTTATTTGTATGTGCTTGATAATCAAGAGCTTGACATTTTTTCTAATTATCTAGATATATTTCTCCATGAATTTTTCACACTTGCATGTAGAGATCAATCTAGTATTGTAAGGAGCACTCGATTCGCCTGTTATTTTGCAAAGGCGTTGAATATTTCCCAGAGGTTACAAAAGGGTATAACATTAATATTTTAAGAGAGGGTCTGCTTTAATTTAGCACTATTCGGCAGTTCATTTTGACGAATATTTCCTTTCTGTGAACGTCATTTCTCAGTTCTACGTACATTATTACCCTTACCTTAAACACCTATTGAATCTAAAACTTTATTTCGATGCACGAAAATTTAGCATATCTACATAAAGAAAATGTCAGTTGAGAAGTTTTCAACTGATAGCAATTGTAGTTCATGGCAGCTTTCATAGTTTTCACGGGAAATGAACCTCACTAAAAAACCAACCATGTTTTGAATAGTGAAGAAATCTCAAGGACACAGGGACAATGCGAAGATAAATGTAGACTTGAAGATAGACATGCCGTGACTGGTAACCAACTTAAAACAATGTACTAGAAACAAATGTGAAGCATTTAATTTAATTTTAACAATATTTTATTCAGAAATCAATCTAAATAGGATTGGGCAGCAGGCATTGCCTATATAAACCCTCTCCTAAAAATGACAAGGTACAATATACAAACATGTCAAAGTTAAACAGTAACAAGTAAAATATAAATGTGTTAGCATAACAGAAATTGAAATGAATAGATAAATTAGTATTAATAACAATTTGTATAAAAGGTTGGCCTTGAACATGTAGAAGTATGATAAATCGAAAAAGTTCCAGATCATTTCCATACTTCATTAAAAATCATGAACACATATGGAAGCATGTAGATACACAAAAGGTACATGTATACATATACAAACAAATACAAAACATAAATGTAAATATTTTTTATTGAACCATAAGTTGTCTCTTAAAGTAAATATATTTTAGTGGTTTATTTTAATTATCTTGCTATATTTTAATAACCTGTCAAAGTTGTGAAGTCTTATTATAATATACTGATGTTTTAAGAATGTCACAAAATGGACCCCATTGGAAATAAGCCATATGGCTTTTATGGGCTATCCAGGTCATAGATCAGCACATTTTAAAAATATTATGTTACATTTTTAATATGCATATTGTTATTTAACATTGATGTAATGCTGTTGTTTATTATGTTGATATTTGATCAAATAAATCTATCTATATATCTATCTATCTATCTATCTTTGATCAAATAAATCTATCTATATATCTATCTATCTATCTATCTATCTATCTATCAGGCTATCTATCTATAATGCAACAATATTTATCAATATTTATACTGGTATCTGAGTATATTTATATGTCACAAGGTCAACCCATTATGTGTATACATATAAATCAAATAGCAACATAACTAACTCGATTACCAACCTAATTTCGGTATTGTTGTGACTGATTAATTATATAAGTACCTGAATAAATATAATACAAAATAAAAATTAATTTACTATCTACATTTGTTTTCGATATGTATTAATTAGCTTAAAGTGTTTTTAAGAGTAAAGAAACAGTAATAAAAAAATGAAATGAAATAAATAAATAAATACAAATTATTTAAGCAATTACAGCCTACCACACTCAAATAAAGGTGCAAAAAACAAACTATGGGTAAAAAACCGTTTGGGCAACGTTATTACGGCGTTAGTCAGAACGAGTTTTTTTTATATCACAGAACAGTCTCAACAATACACGTGGAAGGAAGGATGGATAGACCTGCTGTAGTCTTATTAATATTTCATATTTTAACTGAGAAAAATCTTAACATCTGGTCCATTCTTTCAAGAGATAGTGAAACGATATGATATATGTCTATTACAAGAACATTGGTCATACGACTGTCGATTGCACCTAATAAATGAACTGTACATTTAGTTTCTTTGTGTGCGCAATTCGATCAACCTGAAAAATCTATTTTTTTTGTATTATGTTAATTCGATAGGCAAATAGGCGAAAGTTTTTTTTGTTTTTGTTTTTGTTTTTTTTTGTTTTTGTTTTTGTTTTTTTTTTTGTTTTTTGTTTTTTTTTTTAGTCTCTGCATTTGTATAATGAGGACAGTTGTCACGTGACCAAGCCAGAAAAATGGCGGGAAAAAATTAAAAATACTAAGAATGGAATGAATTTTGACATGAAGGTTACTTAGCACGCGAAGAAAACAGGTTTGGTTTTAAAAATATCAGAATCGCAACCGTTGCTACAGTAACAGACAATGGCAGGAAAAGTTCAAATTGCTCCAAATTTAATGAAATTATTTTTCAACGGAAGTTTCCTTAGCATGTGTAGAAATGAGTTATGGCCCTAAAATGTCAAAATGGCGACCGTTGCCATGGAAACAGAAAAATGGCATGAAAATATTCAAATTGCTTCGATTTGGATGAAAATGGAAGATAATCTTGAAAAGGTGAGAAAAGGTAAAAATGATAATGAAATGGGGGAATGTTAATAAAATAGAGAGATAGTTGTCAAAAAAGTAAATAAAGCACACAAAGAAATTAGAAAAGGGGGATAAGGATAGAATAAAACACGAAAATTGTGGGGAGAGGGAAATCACCCTAGAACAGCAAACGCTATCTTCCCCTTCCAAACAAGGGGAAGATAGCGTTTAACACAGACTCGATAGAAACACTCCCAGAACAAGCCATTGTTGATTTGCCTTTTATAAAGATCCCTCCAAAGAAGTTTTGAACAAGAAAAAAAAATAGAAATATCAACACCTTAATATAAGCAACATCATCCAAAATATACATATTTACAGCATATTAGGTCACTCCCGGTCAAAATGGTGACCAACGGGAAATACACGTTACTTCAGGTCCGGCTTGCGCGCTCATTTATCTCTCTACTATATGACTTCTGCGGGGTAACGTGTCGAACTGTTATACAATATATCACAAAATTAGAATTTGTAATTGACAACCTTCTTTGCATTTATTTTAAACAGTAGGCAAAAAGTATCCACTTCCGGTTTCGCATGTGCGACGTACAACTTCCTGTTCTAGTTGAGTGAAGACCGCATTCAGTCACATGACTATGGTAATTTGGTTTTGGTGCTACAAGCACAGCTGGTGACATCACCTCCGGTTTTTGTACTAGTGACAGCTAAATTTTTGGAGGGGAGGAGGGCAATGTTGTCAATTTTGAAGGCTTGTAGGTCTCCTAAAAGCCTGGTTTGCTATACTGATTTTTTAATATATTATTGTTGTGATTTAAAATAATATATTAAATGGAAAAAATCAAATTTTAAATGACACAATTTCTTGTCATGGCACGAAATATGGTCCGACAAGGGCCAAAAAGCGTAAAAACATTGCAAGTTAAGGAAGTATTGTGGTAATTTTGAAGCTATGAAGTGGCAAGATCAAAGTCTATTCTATGTTATCACTTATTCAATAGTCACAGCTTTTAGCACTGATAGTTATTTCCCCCTACTAACAACATTCACATTACAGTCTGTCCTATATAAAGTCTATTCTATGTTATCACTTATTCAATAGTCACAGCTTTTAGCACTGATAGTTATTTCCCCCTACTAACAACATTCACATTACAGTCTGTCCTAATATACAGAAATTTCAATGATATTTTTTTTCTGGGTATGGTGTCCTCATTAACCTTAATGTATGGATATCTAAATGGAAACTTCTCTGCAATATTTTTAAAAATTAGTTCTGTAACTACTTTTTGGATACAAGTTAAATTTGTCTTCTCTCCACTAAGGCCTGCATGTATGTAAAACAGTTGCATGCGATCGATCTAAAGAGCTTTGCACAAGACGTGGGATTAAATCCTTGACGATTTGTTGTCTTCATCCGTTTCTTGTGGACTTAGAATATGATATAATTAAGTAAATATTATCCTATTTATTATTCATTTTCTGTTGGCAGAGACCATGAAAACCTTCATGAAACAATACTTTAAAATTCATCAGAGATTCGCCATATGAAAAAAAATATATAGATCCACTGCAAATGTACACAAACCAACTAGAAATTATCGGAACATATTATATTTATTCAAAACAAATGACAAATCGCACGATATTACGTAAATAACCAGTCGTTTTTTTTTTAACTCGATTCACTCAAGTGTCTTTGCGCTTCATTCAGTTCATTGATAATTTTTAGTGATTAAACATGATTTATAAACTATTGGCTTGATAATTGGCATGTAATACAAATAACTGAACAATAATTTCTACACGTATAAGTGTTCTCTTCTCTTTTGTTTACTATCGATCATTATTAATTCTCTTCGGCGATCGGTCAAATACTATAAAGGTATGTTTGGGTCGTACCGTTGTGATTAGATGATTGTGTTGTGTCTGGTTTAAATGACATTTGTCTTCGTTGGTATCAATGAAAGTTTATACTTTAATCGGCGCGGTTGTAAATACATCCCATAGAAACTGATACGATTTTCACTTTGGTAAGTACCCAAATACCTTTAAATAATTTATCTGAAGACAATCAAGATACTACCCCTACTCTGATGAAAATTTCTTAGTAATCGAAGTTTACTACTGCCCTTTGCTGCAATTCAACCTAAAAAAAAAAGAATACTTGTCAGTAGGTTACTTCCCTTTGTTGAAAACGTCTTAAAAAGAAGTCAAGGTTGGGATAGGATATAAATATGAAAATGATCTATTTGATTTCTGTGGATGGGTATCTCGACAATACACAACTTAAGATAAAAACAAAAAAGATCGGATTTAAGACAATTAATAGACGAAAAGTCCAAAAAGTAACGAATTGAATAGTTACAGACTTTAAATTACAGTTTCATACAACAACGTTCTTTTTTCAGTATTCACAAATAAATATTGCTGGATCATCTCTGCTGCAAGCAACGTCATACATCCACAATTTATCTTGCAGGAGTCCCAAACATGACTCCTGGTCCTCTCGGCGACTTGGTCGTGACGGGTGCCAGTGGAAAAATATCAATGGAGTTCCATCGTCTAGAGTCCAGTTACCAAAAGGTGGTCTGTATCCATCAATTGGTACTCTTGGAATAGTGCGATTGACTGGAAAGAATGAAAGAAAAGTATAAAATGAATAAATATACCTCTTGTAAGTACTATTAAGTTAAAAATAATACACGGGAATAAGCCATTACCTCACTTTTGATTTTATCTGTGGAAAACTGCTATTTGCGTACAATGTGAGGCGCTTTGGAGTGTACAAACCTTCTCCAATACATTCGTATGAACTCTGTTATCATTGGAGCAAATATGAAACAACGGCAGAAGAATACCAAAGATTCAAAAAGGTGGTATTAACAAAATCGAAGTCCAAAGACATGGCAAAAACGAGAACATAGAAAACAATGACGTTTGACAGCTACAAAGCACAGAAATAAAAAATACAACATTCAAAACCAAAGCACTCGCAGTATGAACTACCATGAAACTGATACATCAGGTGCTCCGGAAGGGTAAGCATGTCCTTCTATGTTTACAATAAGAGATATAAAGATGGATCAAATATATCATATACTGATACGCCATTATTCCAAAGTGTGTTGTCATTTTATGGTAAGATCTTTATAAAAAAGATAGGTGCTTCAGGGCTTGGAAGGAAGAGCTTATGCTGGATTTTCTTTTCATGCAATCTTTGAGTGTGTTTTTTTCTCACTGGAAGCAATTTTATCCCCTTTTTGGTCCATTCCAGAGAATTTGCTACATATTTGTCACACTAGTAATTTTTACATCCCTTTCATGCTAACTTACATTATTTCCTCTAATTTCTGACCATTGATTTTTTTTCGGAATTGTAACCCCCCAAAATAAAAATCTAATTGTCGCTCCCTCATATTCACATAAAAAGAAATATAGTTTGATATGGTATACTTCTATTATTACATGTTTATCGAACAGGTACAATGTAGTTTGAAGTTAGAAAAAAAGGGAAATGGATTGACAAAGCTCCTACAAGTTTTCATCGACAACGTTTGTCGAATTTGAAGGCCGCGTTCTCCAACAGACAATATATATTACTATATATTATTATTCAACTACACATATTTCTGTGTTATTGACCAGTGCACTCACTACCATAAAAAATCTCGTCATCAACTTTAGCAACAAATGTTATGAATACAGTGGAATTAACTACTTTTGGAGTGTTAAACATAGGTAATCAACGATTACAGAGTTCGCCTCGTTATGGCACTTTGTCACAGTAACAAAACCTTGACTGGATGTGCATGCCTAAGCAAGGTTACATGATCCTACCATGTATAGTGACTGAGATCTGAACTTGCCTGAAAACTTGGACATAAATAACTCATGCGTAAAACATAAGTCAAAGTGACCTACTTTTGCCTGGATGCTGATGTACCATCAGGGATGCATGCCTATGCAAGGTTACATGATCCTACCATGTAAAGTGACTGAGATATGAACTTGTCCAAAAACTTGGATGTAAATCAATCAAGCGGAAAATATAGGTCAAAGTGACCTAATTTTGTCTGGATGCTGATCTACCATCAGAGTTATATGCATATGCAAGGTTACATGATTGTACCATGTATAGTGACTAAGATCTGAACTCCTCCTAAAACTTGAATGTAAATCAATCAAGCATAAAATATAGGTCAA
>MJUU01017934.1:130324-154551 GCA_002080025.1 Modiolus philippinarum
TCCTCTGAAAGTATCCACAATTTATGTTCATATATAATCATGCTCAGTGAAAGCAAGAAATTTAATATTGAAAATACCATTGTTCAAATATGAAATTAAAGCAATAGGCATCCTTAAGTTACATATTCGATATTATATGCATAACAAGTGTTGAAGTAAAAATATATATGTATTTATTGTATTTCCTTAAGAAAGCAACCAAAAGTCAGCGTGCAATAAATTTCCATATTGCACTAGTGCAAATATGACGCAAAATTTATGACGTCATTGACATCAAAATTTCTTTATTTACAGAAATTTTAGCCTTGCTATACAATAAAAGGGTTATTGCATGAATATTGTGGAATATTATCCCTCGTAGAATATATATTGCACTCGCAAGCTCGTGCAATATAAAATTCTGCTCGGGACAATATTCTCCAATATTCATGCAATAACCCTATAATACAGTTCAACTTCATGTTTAACCTGCAACTATAAATATTTACCACTATTTTGTCACAACTTGCCTGATCAAGTCCGAAAATATTCGACAGAAAGAAGTTAGTTAAAAGGAAGAAGAAAATTTCGAATTTGTAACCGAATTCCGCTACTCTATATATAGAAGGCTTCGTAGGTGTTATAAATAACCCGGGTAAATGACAGGATTTAAGACCCACCTAACGCGATCAAACGTAAAATATTGATTCGATTTTCTATTTAAACGTAGATTATGGGGATAATATACACAGAATGTAGGTCAAATCCACAATTAACACATGGCAGAACCAACATAGGGAAATAAATAAAAAGAGGACTGTACATGCAAGTTATCTACGGTTTGTCATGAAATTTTACACTAAAATATAAAAAATAAATTAAATTTTAATGTAACAAATATAAAAAAGTATGGCTATTCTAAATACACCCTCTTACTCCATCGTAACTTCAATTTACTTTATCGAACACACCGTTATATCTTTCAATCATCAACGATCGTTCAAATCAAAGCGGACGATTTCAGCTCGTAGCACGGAACATCTTTATTTGGTATAATTCTGGTAACTATATGTTTATTTATGGTTAGAAAAGTAAGTGGAACTATTGTTTTTTATTTATAGAATGATTTTCGATCCAGATTGCTTAATGATATTATGTAAAATTAAAGTATTATTGTACGACTATCAGGACATGCAATAAAAATACACAGAGGACTAGAACATGACAAAAAGTAGCGTTGCGTTTTTTTTATTATTATATTGAAAGTAATATAAAATACGCTAACAGTAGCAGTACTTAGAGTGTGTGATTTGCTCATCAACAAGAATGTACTTTCAAAAGAAACTCAATTTGTTGACCGTACATGTACGTTTCTGAAGAATCAAATTGAAAACTAGAAAATATTCATTTCACATTGAGTCCCGCCAGTCAAAGTCAGATCGCTTAAACGAAAAATAAAAACAACACACTTTAGTGATGCTTATCATGATATTTGTGTGCATATACAGAATCATTTGAATATTTTAAGGCATACTTGAGTTATCGTTTTAACATAAAAAAGTGTGACAGATGGACAGAGTGATTAGTATAGCACCCCCTGACATGAGTAGACGGTTACTGCAAACTGGATAAACATAGGAACGTGATTACTACAGATCCCGATACATCTAAGGGACCGACCATTTAACCTGAAGGGGGTTTATGTTTTTTTTTCTTTATTTTTTGCACGCGTATCAACAAAATATTTTTTTTGAAAATCAACATTATTTTTTTGGGCAGAAAGCCTCCTTCAGAAATTTTTTTTTTCATCATTTTGGCAGCCAAAATATTTTTTTCACATAAAATCAGCTCCAAAATATTTTTTTTAGAAAAAAACAATAGCCCCCCCCCCCTTTCAAGTTAAATGGTCGGTCCCTAACTATATAAAATCTGGACAATGAAGGCCTATGTTTTTGTAAATAACAATTTGAGGAAGTATGTATATATGCTATCCAACAATATATATGATACAGATGATCCTTGCAAATGTAGTCATCTCATATGCTTGGTTTATGTGATTCTAGAACATTCAATACTTTCATTGTTCAATGTTTAGCTAATAATACGGTATTTGTCGTACAAACCAAAGACTGGGTTTAGTTATTTTTATAGTCAACATTACTTCATCTAATTTGATAAACATAAACATTATACTATATTAAAGTTTCCAATTTTCAGTAGTAAGATGTATTGGGGAATACAGTAATCGCTTTAATAGTTTTTACCAGTTTGCAGTAATCAAACGCCCAAGTCTACTCTTGTCAAGGGGTGTATAGGGTGCACCACTTTCCGCGGCGTGGCTTATTAGAGGTCCAACGGTGAATGAATCCTTCAATTGAACCTGATGACCAATTTTCAAAACCAATGGGTGCTCAACATTTTCCATGACAAAATTATGTCTGAATTGACATACATTTTAGTGCTGTTGCTGGTAAGGTTCATCAGACTGTAAGCGTGTATTATTTTTACTCTCACAGTAACATTGGTCAATTAATTAGTTTGCATTGCATAAAATCTCATCCATCAATCGAGTACACTGTTAAAATCATTCTACTTCATGTTATTACGGTGTATTTGCAGTAACTATTAGTTGCTCTTCAGATCGTAAAACTACTTCACATAAACATATCGCAACTTGATTGAAATAATTTCTCCATTTTGATCCATGATAATGTATTATATTGTTCTTACTCGATCTTTCTTTTGACTTTCTTTTCTACAGCTCATGATACTAGAATGTTGGTATGCTCTCTCATTTGACCTTTTGATCAAATTTGTAAATTCTCTTATCCACAAAGCTTTTACAGTGTGTGCACTTTGAAAAAAATTGTCTGCTTCTTTAGAAATAATGCATGTTCTCGTCCAAACTTAGGATTATTTGCATGTACTCGTTTTTCTCGCTAAGCGCTCTATTATATTGTCTATAATTTCATCAATATTTGATACCAGTCCTGATACGCATGTAGGACCATACAAAAATTAAGAAATTTCGTAAAAAAATGTAGAAGAAGGCTTTTACTTCGAATTTCTTGAATCGAGAATATGTTCATCTTGTAGGGTGGGTTATTGGTTCGAGCATGTTCTTGAAAAGTACACAGCCGATTTTAATTCTTAAAAAAAGAAGCAGATAGCTGATTAATTTATCTTTAGAATGTACGCTTCACTTTTTTACATTAGATGTGTAAACAAACACATTTTCGACCTCTTTCGATTACACACACACAGATTTGTGTATTTTTCTTAAATCTAGTCCTAGAGTAGTATTTTCCGCATATGTACTAGTCCTCGCGCGATATTTTTCCCATGTTGGTTAGGCCATGTGATTAAAATTAAGCTTCTGGTTTCATTATTGTGACTTCTGCAAACTAAAGACTCATCTGAATTAAAAATCGGCAAAAACGTCAATGGAGATTGGTTTAAACATTAATTAGGAGGTCAGATAAGGTGATATTTGAAAGATTATGAAAATAGACTGGAGTGCTCTATTTTATGAACCCTTCCATCACTAGCTAGACACGAGTTCATGTGGGTCTCGTTCTCAGGTCTCGTTTAAAAATATTATTTATCAAATAAGAACGCTATCAAAAGAATCCGTTTTGTTGATGAACGAACCATCCCCACATAAACAGCTTAGTTGAATTTATTACATTATACATATATTTTATACGTTCTGGCCTCGAGCAATAGAACACTTTGGTGGTTCCCAGTACCTCGGTTAAATATTATTTTATGTTGTCTGCATAACCGTTTTATAACTATATATATCATATTTAGAGACAAGAAGTCGTTTGGAAAGAAATCCATTCGATGAGGCGTGTTGAAATTCAATGTTCAAGAACATTTTCTTTCAATTTTTCGAGTTGTCCATATTCGGGCAGTTGCGAGGCTAAATTACATTGACATGACAGTCCTTTCAATTGTTTTCGTTTGATACAGCTAAGATGTTTGAGGAGACAACCAACCAATGAAATAAAGTAAAATTGAAAATAGAAGTGCGAAATTATAAAAAAAGAAATTAGACAAAGGAAAAAAATCCCTCGTGATCTAATTTAGATATTTTAAGTGTGCAAATTGTTCGTGTTTCCGGAAGACTGATCTCAGTTAAAATACAAACAACTTCCGGGGTAAATTCTCCCAAGGAAGCCTCCTGGTTATGCTTGATCCCGTGTATTTAATTATTAAATCTCTCTGCTAAATTATTCAATTGGAGAGGATTTCATTTTATATATTCAGGTAAAATATGTTTTGTTTAATTCGTCCCCTTTATCAAACACAATTATAATACATTTGTATATTTTTCAGCTTTGTATCCATCTAATTAAGAAGAAACGAACAGTTTATATATAATTATAAATTCAACGACTTGTTGCATATATTATGCAGTTCTTCTTTCAAACATCTGGATGTTGAATTAAAAACGGGTTCCGCATGGATGGTACCGGATATCTCTGCGCGTGTAATCAATAATTTGCAACTGGAAATAGCTTAACTTGAGTAAAAGATCTAAATTTTTTTTTAATTTACGTTTAGATAAAAAAAATTGAAAATGCACAATGCAATACAGCTGTATAAAAATTACATGTAACCCCTATTAAGTACATAATTACAGTCTTCAATCATGAGAGAGGAGTGAGAGAATATGCAATACGGGACTTATGAGTCGTGTTCATAACGGAAACAGTTCTATTTTTATACGCAAAAAATCATTACATCAATACATTGAGAGGGAATCGTCAATTAATGAGCACTGTTGAGCTAAGGGTGATATATATTCTGATTTGTAGCGCTTCAGATTATTTTTTTAGTTAAAGAATTGTCATAAAGGAAACATTATAAATGCACATCAATTTTATAAACAGTTTGGTTTTTTTATGTGGTATATATTTATTTGAGTAGGTTTAGAAATCCAGTATTCCTTCTTATCGGTATCCGAAGCGATCGTTTCCGCCTTCAGTTCCTATCTCTAAAGTCTCGTATTGAGGTTTATAGTGAAAAAAATACTTGTAAAGAGCATTTATTACCAAAAAATTGGGAAATGTGTCCATTCGATTACTGTGTTATTAAACACTGGTCTTCTTTCGACTCATTAAATGTTTCTGATGCTGGCAATCATATTTACGGAATATGCAATGAAGGGATATGCAGTAAATGCTCATGATACAAAGTCTCTACAAATACATATATGTAAAACAAAGTAATGGAACAACGCTTTTATTGTATTTCTTCATTTTGAAGTCACAATTCTCAACGAACGCTTAACCCATCCACTGGGACTTGTTCTTTTTAGAGGCCAAAAGAAAGTCCCTGTGACCCATTTAACATGCATGAAATTGTAGATATTTTAATTCAATTTATATTTTCACAAATTGATGATACATTTACTATTTCAACACTTCTTTTTAAACTGCAGTAGAATGTATTTAACATGTTTAATTGTATAGGCATAGACTTTACACGTAATATATACGCTCGACCGATTTAAATTGAATAAAAATATTTTTGATTTAAAAGGCTGTGAATAATTGCTTTCGAAATAAAAAAAAATGACTAATAAGTCCCGAAGAAATTTGAATCTGAAATATTTAAAATAAGAAATATTTTGAATTATTCATATTCTGACATATACAGAATATAATTGTTGGATGGAGTATGGCGTAAAAGTATAGTAGTATAGAAGATCAACCTAGCGTATTGGTTCAACACGAACAGTCACGGTGATGAAGGCGTATTATAAATTGCATGATTGAATACATATCCATCCTTTAAAAAAATACAAAATACTTTTTACAAGATTTGATAAAAAAAAATCTAGTTTATGATAAAATACTTAGACACCCCTTTAATACAATTTCAACAAGACCTGCTTTAAAAAGCTCGGTTGTGTAACCGTTTTGACAGATGTTTATCAGTAGATACTGCAGCTGTCAATAATGGCTAATGTAGACTGAGATCGATACATCGAGACGTTGTAATATTCTTTTATTGAAGTGACATTGTGACTTTAATACACGGAAATATTTACCTGGAAGTAGATAGAAAGTAATAAACAGACGAACAAGGTAAGATACATATAGGCAGTGAAAGATACTAATTGGCTAGAATAAGGACGTATATTGAGAATGTTCTGTCACGGAATTACACAGGAAATACACAAATAAGTCAGTGAGTACCGAACCGTCAGTCTAAAACGAACAATCCAAAGACAAAGGCAACGCCGGAAAAACAAAGAAACAGACATAATATGTTCACGGCACAGAAAAGAAAATGAAGACACGCATACAACACGGACCCCCCCCCCCAAAAGGGTGAGATCAGGTGCACCGGTAGAGTAAGCATCTCCTACTCCTTATAAGACACCCGCCGTGTTGAACATGTCAACTCCGGTATTAAAGTCAAATCCGGTAGAGGAAAAACAAACTTTAGTGGCAAAGAGAAAGATCTGTTGTCACCTGGGAAACGGATATCCAATAGCGGCCCACAAGATCGTGATGTCGACCGTAAAACTTCTGTAGTGATGACCTCAAATTATGGGCAGCATTCCTTTGCTTGAGCAGCCTATTTGTAAGCAACCGAGCATTTTCAAGGTAGTCACTGTATCGACCACAGGCCCTTGAATGGCTAATGAGTTGGGAGATGTAAACTTCATATGCCGGTGCTTTCGGAATGTTACTACAAAGAAAAGGGAAGTTGACTATTGGAAAACTGAAGTCATCGCGTTTGTCATATAGCTTAGTTTGAAGTGTGCCTCTGTTGTCAATTTCAAGATGGAAGGTCAAGGAACGAGGCTGATGTGGAAGTATCTGTAGTATCCTTAATATCGAGCACTTTTGGACAGATAAGATGAAGAAAATAAAAAAAGCGAGGGTTAATTAGTGGTAAATATCATCTATATAACGGAAGCTGAAATTAAAGGACTAGGCCATTTTTATCTTTATTTTGAAGAAACCCTTTGATGAATTCAGCTTCATATGAGTGGAGAAACAGATCGGCTAAAAGAGTTGCACAGTTCGTGCCCTTTGGAATTCCGATAGTCTACTGAAAAAACAAGTCCTCCAAACTGGACAAATATATTGCCGATCAGAAACTCTAACATTATCATCCCCTCTTCTTCTGTATATTTTTTCTGTGATTCTGAATTGTATTTCACAAAGTATGCTTGTTCTCTGCCTTTACCAATGCATTTATATCTTCGTTCGCCGTTCTTGAGGGAGAAACATCTACAAAGTAAATCTTTCACCCGTGATTTCATATGTTCATGAGGAATTGTAGAATAAAGCGTGGAGAAGTCAAAAGTTTTAATGCTGTTACAGTGTGATAATGATCTCTATTTTAAATGCTGAGCAGATCCTTAGAGTTTTTTAATATCCACATTTCATTTACACCACTTCTTGAAAAGCTAGTATCACTATAATTTTGAAGGCCCTCTTTTATGGCTGTCAAGATGGATGTCAATAGCTTAGAAAGAGGTTTTGTTGAACATTTAACAGATCCAGCGATGTACCGTTGTTTGTATGGGCATTTGTATAATTTTGGTGCCCAGTACAATGAGGAGAGATCAGTGTCTTCATCTTTGGGTGAAATCCCAAAGGAAGGCAAAATAGATCTATGCTTCTGCAATATCTCCTCCTTAGACAGAGTAGTAGCTGTGTAGATTGGGTTGCCTTTTTATTGCCAATGAGAAAAGGACAAACGTCAATAACGATAGGAACTCGGGAATTTCGAATTTTGGTAAGTCTGGTTTGAATTTAAATGAATGTGTTCATAGTACTAAAATAAATGTTTGATCTATATCTCTTTAGTGCAGATGAAACGAAAAAAAAAGTTGAAGGAAATGTTTGTGATTGTAATCGTTGCTTTTGAAGACAATTGTAAATATGGGAGATTGCGCAACAATGAGTAATTAGATACATATAACATTTTTCATGCAGTTACTAAAGATTTCCAATATTTTCACGTGACTAAATACCGAAGTTACTGTGAATTCAAATTCTGCATATGCGCATCTCGAAAACTCATGTCTCCCCAGTGCAGATACAATCTAAACGGTTGGAAGACCATAAACTCAAAGATGCTTTCCAACTGATAGAGAACTAATAACCAACATGATTTAAATGTAAAGCCAAAATCAGCTAAGGACAGCTTTGCACGAGGGAGATACTCTCTCTTACACGTGTTGATTTTTATATTTCATAAAACATGAACAAAAAAAATTGTTCACCCAATCGACCTTTCGATTTATGTAACTTCGGACCAGTGAACACTTGGACTTATGATGAAATAAATAGGATAACAGGAAATACCTACAATAGTTAAACAATACAGTTACATTCTTCAATGTATGAAGGAACTACACAATAAAAAAAACAAAAGACAAAACCAAATGTAAACAACGATAGAAAATCGGGACAGCCGGACTTTGTAGCGGCACTATCAAGAGCCAGCGTTTTAGGCGCCTAGGCATGATCCGTAAAAGAAATAACAGCATGATACTTGAAACAACAGCAGTAAAATACCGAAGGGACACAGGACTGGTGATTACAAAAATCGAGGTCCATACACATTGTCAAAACGAAAACACAAAAAAAAACAGTGACGTTAGAGAGCCACAAACACAGAAAACACAACATTCAAAATAAAGGCACTCGCAGTGTGAACTCCCATGAAACTAAAAGCGACATCAGATAATTTTGAATAGGCATTACACGTAATTGCACACGTTACTTAACGAGAAAGCAATAAAATCACTTTTACTTGATACGTGGTTTTACAAATAGAAGCACCGTTTTGTGTAAGGGGAACTAATACAGAACTCCCAGTTAACCAAGACATGTTCTTTTCATCCTTTTGTTTTTTCTCGGTTAGTAAAAGTAAATGTTTTTTCAACCATTGCTCTATAAATAATGTCCACTAAAAAGCTTGTCTGTCAGTAATAATGTTATCATGCATTTTAGATTGACCATAATCAAGTTGAAAAAGATGCCTCTTACCTACCTCCAGGGTGAATCAGACGACAAACTGAAAGTCCGTGATATTGACGGATATCATATATTTCCGTGGGAAGTTATCCCAAACCATGACGAGGAAGTAAGATCGATTCCGAAATGGAAGGCAAGGGATGATGACGTCATTATATGTGCTTATCCAAAATCAGGTAAGGAACACAAGAAAACGATAGGAACTCGGGACAACCGGACATGGTACCGGCACTAGCAAAAGTCAGCAGTAGGATCAAACCGTACCAAAACCTCCCCTTTCTCTATCCCATTTCCCTATTATATAAGAAATGTAAAACATAAAACCAAAAAACTTCTAACTTTATAACCACTATCTAGAAAGGTAAAGTGACAAAACGCAATTTTGAAGGATTGGTCAAAGTGTGCTCACTGCTAAACTGCCGGCTAGCTCAAAGAACCTAGTCTACCGGTAAAACACTACAATAGAAAAGTCAAACTCAAAACTTGAAGAAGGATTTTGAAAAACTTCAAGTTGATACAAATAAAGATTTCTTGACCACTGTTTTTTTTTCTCGACATTTTCCTTGATGATTTTCAATGAAAATGCTAAACATGTTTGTTAACAAAAATGTTGCTCCCTTTGCTCAATCTGGAGTAAGAGTTGTGTTAAAAATGCATTTTGAGCATTTATAATAAGAAAACAAAACAATTGGCGTATCCATAAAGGGGTGGGGTGGGGTGGGGGGTCCAGGGGTTGGAGCCCCCTTCATGAAAGTTGTTTTAATTTCTATAAAATTTTCAATAAAGACTGGCAAAATACATCATTTTTCTATAAAATCATATGAATCCACCTTTTTCGAAGGCTTAAAGGACCAAATTTTGACCGAAAAGTTGTGTACATATATTTGGCAAATACCCCGATGTTCATGATATAGGTGTTTACATGTAATTATAACGAATGTCTTTTTCATCAAAACGCACAAACACTATGACAAACGTCTCATGCCAAAAATACTACGGCTATTAACCAATCAGAATGCAGCTTCCTTACATAAGTTGTACATTGTAATTAACTGAAAAATCCGATTTCTGTCCGTCCAAATCCATACTTGTTTCAGTATTACACAGAGGGATAGATGAAAAAATACAAAAGACATAATAATTCTTCATTAGTCTCTATTCCACAAAAAACATTTAATTTTGAAAAAAAATGATAAAAGATTAAAAAGGAATTTAAAAAAGATAATAATTTGCACACATTGTAGTCTGAAGATTTTTTGTTCTTCCAAGTAATATAGTAATATTTCAGTCTTTTAATCTTAACAGGTACACACTGGATATATGAAATACTTTATATGCTGTTGTTACAGAAAGCTGAACGAGTGAAAACATACAAAATGAATGGGACATTAGATCGTTTAAGTCAATCTCAGTATGACGAAATGCCTTCTCCTCGTGCGCTTGCATCACACGCGCCATTTTCACACCTTCCTGCAGATTTTATTAAAAGAAAATGTAAAATAATTCATCTGATTAGGAATCCAAAAGACGTGGCTGTTTCATTTTATCATCATCATGTCGGACTTGCAAAATATGAATACGACGGTAAATGGGAAGATTACTTACCACGCTTTATAAAGGGTCAGGGTAAGTATAATTGTTAATTACAAGGCACGGGTTTAAGGGATGGCGTGAATGTCATGCGCCTCCCGTAAAACCCCTAAACTTGTAAAACTAAGGTTTACACAAAAACTTAGCCTCTAATTTCACATTTTTTTTTCAATTGCACCACTGGCACTGCAAATTCTTGATTCTCTCCTGCTATTGCCTTACCAAACAATGTAAAGAAAATGAATATCAAGACGTGAATCATAGTATATTTCTGAAATCAGAATTCTAAATAACAAAATACCGAAAATACTGTTAACCTATGTCTCTTCAGTGCAGATGAAATAAAAACATTTGCAATCCAGAAATCGAAAAATGTATAAAAGCTGATAGAGAACACAAATTAAAAGGACCTTAATTGAAAGACAAAATCAGCCATAGCTCTAGATTTGCATGAGAGAGATACGCCTTAGTTTTCAACAAAATTTAAAGATCAAGATTTTGTTAGTGTCCAAATAAAATCGGTTTTCGGACTAGCTACTGAGTTGGTATTTTCCCTCGGTAACTAACAGACCACTAGCAGTTGCATCAACTCAGTAGTAAATAATAAAATACCGAAGTAAATAAGCATTTGAAAGCCTGCTCATAATGCATTTATAATGATTTAAGATTTCAAAACCTTCAGAATAATCTATAATAAAAACATAACGAACACAGAATGTATAAAAAGAAACCGAAAACCAAAAGTCACAAATTATTTAGTACGATGTTGGTAAGATGGACGCCATACACTAAATACTATCATCAACATGCATAAAAAGAGCAAATTGTACTGAAATTTACAGAAACTGATTATTGATAGGATTAACTTTGAACAAAATATGACACATGAATCTTATCTAGAATTTTAATTTGCAGTTGATTATAGTTCCTGGTTTGACTATACAACAGAATGGGAGAAGACAATAGTAGATAACCCTGATTATCCCATACATATTGTGTATTATGAAGATATGATAGAAGTAAGTTGGCAAAAGATGAGCTATTGCACTTTCCATTTGAGGTGTGCTCCCTAATTTGATACTTAAAAGGGAATTCAGATAAAGGAGATATTTTGTTAGAAAATTGAAAAAGGAGTAATTTAGGCAATAAAATATGATGGGCTTGTGATCTGGTTTTTGAGATATAAATAATTAAAAATTTGGCAGGAAACTAAACTGTTCTACATTTTTCACAGGTTTAACATGAGCAACATTGGGATTTTTATGCCCCCGAGACAAAATGTGGGGGGGGGGGGAGGGTTTCTACCCTCGTCCGTCCTTCCGTTCGCCGCACGTCTGATAAGATGCTTTTCCGGGCAACTCTTCCCACAAAATTCATGCAACATTCATTTTTCTTTGCATAGTGATTAGGCATGGACTGAGGATGTGCATATTGTCATTGTTTTGAATATGGCAAAAATTTGTGATTGTGAGGCGTAGTTGAACTTGGCCATTTAATTGAAATATGCGTTCTGAAAGTGTTATTCAAGACAATTCCTCCAGCAATAATAAAGCTACATTTATTTTATTTTGCACAGTGATTAGGCATGGATTGAAGATGCGATATTGTCATGGTTAAAATTTTGGCCAAAAATTTGTGATTATGAGGGATAAATGAACTTGGCTATTTTATTGAAATGTGTGTTCTGGAACTGTTATTCTGGACAAGTCCTCGCTCAATATTTAAGCTACATTAATTTATTTTACTTTGCAGAGTGATTAGGCATGGTATGAAGACATGCATATTGTCACGGTTATGATTTTGACCAAAATTTATGATCGTGCGGAATAGTTGAACTTGGCCATTTTATCGAAATGTGTGTTCTTGAACGGTTATTCCAGACGACGACTCCCATAATATGAAAGCTACAACTTTTTTCAAAATATTTTCTCACACTGTATTTTGTCCTAACAAATTTCCCAATTACTTGTGAAACTACATTTAAAGATAAAATCTCATAATTTAAAGATGAAAATATAACGTGATAACGTAAAAAAGTAAGGCATACAGTGAAGAGAAATTCACAAACGAAAAAAGGAATCTACATAGTGTTAAGATAGACACATAAAATTAATTTGTGAAACACCATAACACATTTTTCACAGATAGTTTTGTACTGACTGTAAGTAATATTGTCAAATTTGATATGTGTGCGTACCTTCTAAGATCAATATTAATATATATATACTTTCCCTACCGCTAGCTTTTGGTGGTACCGGTACCAAGTCCGGCTATCCAGTCTAACGTTGTTTATACTTGTCTTTAGTCTGTTATGTGACTATTCTAGTGCAGTTCCCTTGTGGATTGTTTCATGTGATTGTCGTATTTGGCCATTGTAGGTGTTATCTTGACTCTGTAACTAAAAATTTTTCGATTTTCTGTTACTAATCTTTCTTTTTCAGAATCTTCACACCGAGATTTTTAAAGTTGCTCAGTTTCTGAAAGTAGAAACACACAGTACTCTTGACTTTGTACAAAACATTGTATCACTTTGTACCATTGAGAAGATGAGAGAAGAAAAAGAATCACCAGAATCCCTGGCAATGTGGAAAGAAAACTCGGCTAGAATTTACAGGAAAGGTATTTTTTGTGCTTAAGATGAAATACATCGGCCGATAAATACCGAATAAAATAGGCAGAAAAGAGGAAAATCTAGCGTAAAATATCCCAAAACACGAAAATAAGGGGACAACAAATTTCATATTGTCACCAGTGAAAATAAAGGATTTCTAGTCACTGTAGGAGGTGACATCACAATATCCCGTCAATGTCTTTTTTATGTAAAAAAAAACTGGCACATTGAAACCTCTATTTTTAGTTAACAATTAAGGGATATGGATAAAATGCAAATAAGACAAATACTCTACAAATACATGCAATACATACCAATGGAACAACGCTTTTTTGTTGTTCTTCATCTTGAAGTCATCCTGAGGCCTTCAACAATGAGCTTTACTAATACCTCATAGCAAGTTCAACACGGCCCATTTATTGCATAAGGTCTGAGCGGAATATCTTTTCTAATTGTCGAGCAAAGATACATCCATGCTTTTTACCCTTTGATCCATGGATGCGGAATTGTCAACAAGCATAAACTTACCTGGTAGAGTGTTCTTACTATCACTGTCATCCACTGCCTGAGAAAAAAGACTAAAAGAAGACGATCACAACATTTAAACAACCACAGGACGCTCATCGAACCAATAGTAAAAAAGCTTGGCAAAATGAAATCATGAGACGTGGGCACAATAAACTGGTGGTCAGAATATTAAATTACAAACAAAAATAAAAAAAAAACAAAATGTGAAAGTATGATAGCGTTTCCATATGAGAAATTCTTTCAAGTCTCTTTCATGAAAAAAAATCATTGTAATGATGTGTCCAATCATAGTTACGACCGTAAAACGTCTGTTGTGATAATTGCAACAACAACGGAACATTACTTTTTGGTTTTTTTTTGTTGAGAGTTTTAATTATATCAATCTTTTGAGGCAATCGCTGTATTCAACGATAGAAAATCGGAACATTAACAAAACTATCAAACAGAGTTGTCAGGAGACGAAATCCAAGGGCAAAAGACAAAGCATGTTCAAAACTACCTCAAAATAGTCACCCGCAATTGTCCTGGCATGGTACAGACATTTAAAAAAAATAATGGTTTTAAACCTGTCTGATGCCGCGCCAAAACCGATGTCTGGTAGTAACTCAACAGCAATTGCTATTTAAAGGTCATAGAAAGTGAAAAGAAATATTCATTTCAGTACTATAAGTAAAAAATCAATCTTGAATCACGGTTCATGTATACCCCTTTGCCAGAGATATTGGGATACAACTGCTTTAAAACGGGACGTTTACTATTGGGAAGTCAAAATGGAAACGTTTGTTGCTCGGACAATCAGAATAATCAAATAAAGGAATGCCTTGAATAATGCTGAAGAAAGTGTATCAGTTATCTCTTTAATTCCAAGTTATTTCAACTTCTTTTTTGGTATTTACGATAAATTTAGGATTTTTCAAGGGAAAACATAGTCTGTACTAAAGAAAAATGATTTTGCTAATTTATTTTCTTTTTTTTTTAATCTGGCTTGACTTACATGTTTTCAGACAAATAAAGGAGGGTATCTGCTACAATCGGCGCATTTGTAGTCCCTATAGGTATTCCGATCGTGTGTACTTGTCCCCAAGACTCGACAGATTTGTTTGTAATGAAAATATCCCGTTTACATTTTGTACTCTTAATTTAAATGAGTGTGATATCTAACAAAAAGACCATTAGAGATATGGAATATAGGACATTTTGTTTTTTATTTAAATACGGACTTTATCACCGCCAGTATCAAGTGAGACCAGTATTCTGCTGCCGTTGTTTCTGATAATACCAGCGTTTGCTAGATCTTTAGATTTGTGGGCTTTTTTATCGTATTGTTTTATTTATCTTTGTCGTGTTGTCTCCATTCATTTGTATTCGTTTTATATTGCAATTTCGAATTTTTTTATTTTACAAATTTTCCCTTCCTTGTCAATATATTCTTTTGGATGCCTTACCGATGTATTTCATTATTTTTATCTATAGTCCTGTTAAAATAAAAATTATTTTGAGATCAAATTTAAAAAAAAGTGAAAGAATAACTAATCAAAGCACCCCTAAAATTAATAAAAATAAAACATGATATTAAAAATATGCCAAATGTCAAAATAGAGTGAATACTCAAATTGCATAAAAAGTTAAATAATACCCAAGTTGGATAAAAAGGTACATTCGTTATGCTATACACGTGTTTCAAGGACTAGCCTCTCATCAGCAGCATTAAAATGAAACAAACTGGAAAGCAATAATCCAAAAATAGTAAGAAAAAAATTAAAATATGAAAAAATATCAATAAATATACGTCGTATTTTCAATTTATTGTTGAATTAAAGATATGTGATATATATTGTTATTATTCTCGAAATATTTAATAGGTTGTTGCATGCGATCAGTTTATTGACACCTGTAAATAAAATAGCGTGATATAAGAATTAGAATGTAATGACAATCCTTGAAGTAAATGTGAATTATAACTTGTTTATCAACACTTTTACACTAGAATTTGTGAAAAAATAAAGCAGCATTTATTAAAACAGATACACGAAATATGGATTTAATTCGTATGCTTATTTTACTATGGGGACAGGAATAGAGGATATGGAGGTATGGCTACAGTGTCCATACATCTGATTAACGCTGCCGCTGGCATTGGCTGCAGGTACCAATACAAAGTCTGGATATCCAAGTTCCTATAGTTGTTAACGTTTGTCTTTTTTTCTTTCATTTGTACATATCTTTTGTAGTTCACGTGTTGATTGATGTCTTCGATAGTAATTAACGACTTTTGTATATGTTTTCTGTTATCTGTCCTTTTTAATGATATAGCTCAGAAGAAAACGTATCAATATAGACATTTTTAATTTTCTTCACATGAGTGGTCAAATAACTAAATACCGAAGTAACTGTGAATTTACTTTCTGCATATGCGCATTTCGACAAATTATGTCTCATCAGTGCAGATAAAATCTAAACGTTTGGAAGACCAAAAATGTTTTAAAAACTGACAGAGAACAAATTACCAAAGTGATCTTAATGTAAAGCCAAAAACCTGCTAAGGACAGAGCTTTGCATGAGGGAGATACTCCTTAGTTTTCAATAAAATTTACAAAATTTTAGATATTGTAAAGGTTTAAAAAATAATCGGCTTTCGGGTCAGCACCGAAGTACTGACTACTGGGCTGGTGAATATCCTCGGGGACTAACAGTCCACCAGCAGTAGCATCGACCCAGTGGTAACAAATAACTAAATACCGAAGTAACTGTGAATTTACTCTCTGCATATGCGCATTTCGACAAATTATGTCTCATCAGTGCAGATAAAATCTAAACGTTTGGAAGACTATTAACTCAAAAATGTTTTAAAAAAATTCATGAACGTAAATGTACATAGGACAAAATCCCTATCGATATACGGTAAGATTAAGCAAATGTATCAACGCTTTCGTTGTTGTTTTTCATCTTGAAGTCACCATGAGATGTTCAGCAAAGAGCAAACACTCTTTACCTCATAGTAAGTTCAAGACGGCCCCTAGCACCGGTGTGAATCAATTACACATGGGTCTTATTGATTCAAACTATCTGTAAAATTAAGCAAATGACACACATTAAGATCTGTAAGAAGACTTTACTATGAGAACTTACCTAAAGGAAGTGATATCATTACGAATAAATTGTGTGAATATATAAAATAACGGACGACAACCAGACATCAAATGAAGGTATATTGAGAAAATATTCATGGGATAAAGTTTCTAGAAATACATGATAAAACAAGCAATGGAACAACGCTTGTATCGTTGTTCTTGAATATGAAGTCACCATGAAGCCTTTAACAATGAGCTTTACATCACAGTAAGTTCAAGATGTTCCCTAGCATTGGTTGGATTGGAATTCTATACTACATATAGAGCAACGCTATATCCTTATTCTTTCACGTCATGGTGCGGGATTGTCAACACGCATTTACTTTCTTATAATTAATAAATAATAAAATACCGAAGTCTCTGTTAATCTAGTTTCTGCATATCGACAACTTATGTCACTTCAATCAAACCATTTGGAGGTCTGTGAATCCAAATATTAGAAAAGCTGATCGAGAATGCGATAAAATGGTCACTTTGGATATACATGTAAAAGATATCTGTACAAAATGCGATTGACTGGGGGAAATATGACGTCAAGATTGTGAATTAATCTTCATGTCATAATTGTAAAAAAATAAAGAGATCTAAATTGCCATTTTGAAATCGGGATAATAACAGAATTACAGAACAGCGTTGTCAAGAGCCGAAGTTCGTTAGACAAAAGGACAAATCAGGTGGAAACCACCGTCAAAAATTGTCGATTGAAAAGGTCCTGACTGGCCACCACAGGCATCCCAAAATAAACGGTGTCCCATGGCGCGCACCTCCACATTCTAGGTGACAAACTAACCACTAATATGAACATTAAAACCTAACGATTGAATTCAGAACATTTTTAAATATATTTTCAAGGCACTTTTTTCAAGTTTATCATGAGACATTTATAACTTTGATATACAATATAAGGACACGAAGCCCAGGAGTAGACGTTTTGTCACATCTCGTGCATCGGCAAATAATTGATCTCGTATTTTTCTGTAGATATAATAATTATTTGTTTCAGGTATTGTTGGTGATTGGAAAACTATGTTCTCAATCAAGGAAAATGAAATGTTTGACGAATATTACAAAGAGAGGATGAAAAACTCTAAATTGAAAATTCGATTCTCTATACCAGTTAAAAACATGTATTCGGTGTTTCATTGAAAATCATAACTTTTTGCAATATATTGTTGTTTTTATACGCACTGTGATCAAGGACTAGCTACAATTTTTGTCTTTGATCCCATTGTGATTGGGGGTCTATAAATACATGTGTATATGGGTTAGATCTGAATAAAAGGCAGCTAGCAATGCATGATACATTTATACACATTTGAGTGATAATTCCATAAGAAACATTAAAGTAAATGCATGAGCACATTAAGCTTAATTTATTTTATTAGTTTTCATACCCTTGTAACTTGCATTGTA
Organism: Modiolus philippinarum; assembly: GCA_002080025.1. Taxonomy (NCBI): domain Eukaryota; kingdom Metazoa; phylum Mollusca; class Bivalvia; order Mytilida; family Modiolidae; genus Modiolus; species Modiolus philippinarum. The sequence continues at coordinate 148,591 of MJUU01017934.1, forward strand.
AACTTGTATTTAATTTATGCAATTATCTGTATATTGGTATTAATATTAAGTCAAATATTTGCCATGGGATACCTGTTATTAAAGAGCCAACTGAAAGGTTTTCCTAGTTGTTTCATAAATCAATCAAGTATACGGGACTTCGCGATAGGAACTCTCGTGTAATTGAAGGCGGAAATGATCGCCTCAAATACCAGTAAGAAAGAGTGACCGGATTCCTGATCTTCAGTATTGAACATTACCAATTAAAAAACGGACAATTTACTTATGAAATTGAAGTGTATAAATTTACTTTTTCCTTGACTTACTTATTTTCATTTCTCCATGAGGAGAGTCGGGCCTTTAATAAGTTGAGGCCACAGAATGCAACAAATTTCTCTCCATTTTCATTTCTTTAACCTTGAATGTCATGCCTTCCAACTGTTCCGTTTTCTCCTTCCAGTTTGTTTCCAATTTTAGCGTTGAGATCTCCCTTTAGCAAAAGGATGTCGTTGCGTGGTGTTTTGTCGACGACCATTTGTACCTGTTCGTAAAAGGTTACCTTGTCTTCCTTATCAGCCTCTTATGTTGGTGCGTATGCTTGTATGACTGTTGTTTTGATGTACTTCGACTAGAATCTAGGTGTCATAATACGGTCGCTTATTGGTGTCTATTCATACAAGGATTTGCCTGTTTCTTCTGTCATTGCCATGGCTACTCCGTAACTGTGAATGTCATCACTTCTTCAGTACAGTATCGAAATTTTTGTAAATTCTGTTTAAAACTAAGGAGTATCTCCCTCATGCAAAGCTCTGCCCTTAGCTGATTTTGGCTTTACATTTAGATCTTATTGGTTATTTGTTCTCTATCAGTTTTTAAACATCTTTGAGTTGATGGTCTTCCAAACGTTTAGATTTTATCTGCACTGATGAGACATAAGTTGTCGAAATGCACATATGCAGAATTTAAATTAACAGTAACTTCGGTATTTAGTCATTTCTTCCGGAATAGATTATTGTTTCTCTGGTCTGTGTTTTGATCTTGCCCGAACCAGTCCATCTGCATTCGCATATTCCCAATAGATCTAACTGATATTTTCTCATTTCCTTCATGACATGATCAGTTTCTCCTGTCGCGTACATGGTTCTGACGTTCCATGCTCCGATTCTTTTGATGTTCTTTGGGTTAGCCAGTGTACATTTCGGCAAGCGAACTTCCAGCGGGCTTTCATCCATATGCGTCATTTCAACATCTTCGTGTAGTTATTTAGAAGCTTGTTTGATAGCTGACCTTTCCTTTCTTATGCTTTTTGACTCGTTACTAATGCTTTCCGTAATCAGCTGTTTTTCTTTCGAGGTGAGGTGATAAGCCTTACGCCCAACCTGGTACTTCCAGGTTCGTGTTTTCTTTCGGGGTTTTCTTTCCCTTAGACGATTGCAGTACCATTGCTGACGAACTCCATCTGTCCGGCCTTTCTGTTTTGGTGGTGGGCTCTCATAGCCTTTAACTTTCCAAAGTCTCTCCACATGGCAGCGTCGTTTTTAATTTTTACCCATAGCTGGGAACTAGGTTTGCAGGCATTAGGGCATATCCACATGCCGGTGGGCCTGGCATGCCGTACATCTGGGGCTTGAATCCTCCGAGACCTTGTGATTTAGCCTGGGGCCGCAAGGTACCCAGTTAACATGTGTCACATCGAGGTGGATCCCATATCTTGGTCACAAGGGTTTGATGTAGAGAGGCTGTGAACGGCAAGGAAAGACTAATAGTGCTTCCCCTTTTGCAGCAAGCTGCTAGCCTCTTGTGCATCATACAGCCATTTGACAGATTTTACTTTTCCAACATGACATTTTTTTAGATTTCAATTGACGAAAAAAAAAATTGACCTGAAGCGCTACAGTAGATTAAATATCAATAACACTTAACTCAGTAGAGTTCATTAATAAGTGATTCCCTTTCAATGAAATAAAAGGGATAACAGGAAACATCTACAATTCAACTGGGACATGTCAATTCTTTGCTTTTATAAGCTTTTGTCTTATAAGCTCACCTGACCCCAAGGGTCATTGTAAATTAATGCCATCACTTGGTGTCCGTCGTGCGTCGTCTGTCCGTTAACTTTTCATATTTTGATTTTCTCCTCTGAAACTACTGAAGCAAATTCAACCGCACTTTACAGGAAAGATGTATGGTAGGACTTTTACAAAGATTGCTCATTTCGTTCCGATCCGATAAAAAACATGACCGCCAGCGTGGAACTTAGGTTTAACATTGGACCCTATGATAAAATCACACTTTCATTTCTCCTCTGAAATCTTCTATAAAGGAAAATCTTCATTTTCATCATATACTCTGAAACCATTGAAGCAAATCTAACTTAACTGTATTGAAGTAATGTATGGAAAGAATACTTATTTCAATTGAATCTATCCAAAATATGGATACCAGTAAAGAATATTAGACCCTAAAGGAAAAACATTTTTGGTCATCAGCATAGGCATGGCTTAGAAGCATCTTTGTCAGGCGAGCGATACAGGCTCAGTTTCTGAGCCTCTGGTATTGAAAACACAGTGAAGATATAACTAAGGTATAAATACACAATATTCATTATGTTAAGTACTGTATATCTATAAGAAGTTTGCAAAGTAAGTCATAAATGAGATATAAATAATTCAGTTAGATATATTGATAATGCTTAAAATAACAGGCACTGAGCTTTTTATTATTTGCATGTATTTCAAATTTAGAACATATTTGTCAACACTAAAATTAATTTTTATCATCCATCTAATCAAATTTGTTGATAAAATTCATTTAGTCAGAAAAAACTGAAATGCCCAGGTGGCATATTAAAGTGCTGTACACGTGTTTCGAAGAGTAACATCCCGTCCTGAATATTTTGAGTTTGAAGTAAAACAAGAAAGAGATTAAAAATGTCTGTACCTCTCAAACAAGTGCCAGGGGCCACCTTGAACTTACGAATTATACTCCCGAAACAATAAAAAAAATAAAGTACACCAAGAATATAAACATATTGGTTACATGTAATATAGGTAATAATAAAATGATTAAAAATGAAAAATTAACCATTTCCTCATATAACAGCTAGAGAAAGCAGCCACTGCCTGCTAATCTCAGCGCAATGCGCAGCTGGCCACCTGTAGAACATGTCAGTTAACAGAAATGGACTACAAATTACGTCCTTGTGGAGTCATCAATGCGTAAAATGCAGGTCAACGACTGCATCCCAAGTATGCATTGCACCATGCATACTACTATGGTTGATGTTGGACATGTCAGTAAGCAGAAATTAACTTAAACTATTATTCCTGACTTTGTCACCTAACTGTGAAATGTTGGTCATGACAGCATCCAGGCATTCCTTACGGCTTTTCTCCTAGGTGTTTCAAAATGGTTACTGAAGGACATGTTAGTAAACAGAAAAAAACTAAGCTCAGACAGCATCCAAAACATGCATAACTGCTGTCTTCTTCAAATTGCATCATGCATACCAATATGGTAGAGAAAGGACATATTGGTAAGCGGAAATGGGCTTTAACCAGTCTACCTTACTAACTCGATCAAGAGGCAGCATCCGAACTATACATTCAACCTGCCATCCAAAATGCATCATGTGTATCTATGTGGTTTATAAGTGACTTGTCAGAAAGTGGGGATGGACTTTTACCATATCATCTAATTGAGTCGCTGATGCGTTAAATGTAGATTAGAACAACCTTCACAAACATGTATTTAATTTGTCGTCCCGAAGTGCATTATACATATCAATTTGGAAGATGTGGTACATGTCTGTAACAGGGGCTGGACTTTAACCATTCTACCTGACCGATTCGCTCACACGTCAAATGGATGAACGTCAAATGAAGGTTACAGACAGTATCTGAAGCATGCATTCCAGCTGCCATCCCAAAAAACATCATACCAGTATGGCTGATGTGCGACAAGTCAGTAAGGGGAAATGAACTTTAATCATTCTACTTTATTAGACGTGGATACGGATGCGGAATTAAAAGCTGACGCTTATAATATCACAAAATCCCCCTTTCTCCGTTTGGTGATCTAAAATTGAAAAATAATCCATATCTCAAAAACCAATATACAAGTCTATGAATTGTTCAAAGAAAGGAATAGCCATTAAATTGCACGGTCATCAAGTTGGTTACTTATCTCCTATTACCTATTCACTTATTCACTTATTCCCTATTCCGTATACTTTGCAGACTTTTTGCTTGAAGTTTATTAAATGTAACAACATGTTGAACCTTCAGCATAACAATTTTGAGATATTTAAGTACTTTTGGTTAAATTGAGGTATACATTATTTATAAAATTATAAAAGAAAAACCAGACAAATAAAATTAACAAATAATGATGACATTCCTTTCGGGTTAAGAAAACTTTTACTCGTCTTTACTTCTATTGATCAATTCTTCGGAAAATTTTGAATTTGATTTTTTCTTCCGTAGTGCGACAATGTTTTAACAGCAGACTAAGCTTCCATATTTCTAAGTAGCGTTTTGTCTTATTTTTACCTTCCTGGAAGTAATAGCTTACCTGTGTTCCTGTTATATCTTTGTTTCTTTGTTTTTTCCGACGTTGCCATTGTCCTTGGATTGTTCGTTTAAGACTGAAAGTTCGGTTCTCACTTATTTTATCTGTTTTGGGATTTACTCGTACATTTATTAAACTAAATTTAAAAAGAGATACAGAGAAGAAGACGTTTAGGTACCCATAAACCGGTTAAATTCTACCGCTAGCTCTTGTGTGGGTACCAATTCTAACTATCTCGAGTTCCAATCGTTGTGTACGTTTGTCTTTTTATTATTATTTTTTTCTTGCGCAGTTCGCTGGTAGATGGTCGCATGCGATTAATATTTTGGCCATTGTTAGCGTTTCCTGTTATCTTGTCGCCATTAATAATCATATTATATACTATATTCAGACTTTGAATAGGCTGTTGTAGGGATTCATCAACTATCAAAAAGCAATATTCACCTTGTCTTTGACCAGACGATGTATATTGTTTTCCAATCTTTCCTTACAATATAATGATACTTAAAGCAAATGGACAATAATATCAAACCGAGTTACTTTTCTTTTTCCGTTGATGGAATATTTTTGTTTTTAACAATACTGATTCCTATTCATGTTTGTTTGTAACAATACTGATTCCTATTCATTTTTGTTTGTAACAATACTGATTCCTATTCATTTTTGTTTGTAACAATACTGATTCCTATTCATTTTTGTTTCGTTGTCTTATCTGGTTAATCTTTTAGGCTCTAGTTTTGAAGCCTCTACTTTACAATGTCTTTTTTTTCATTTTTTTTTTGTTCTTTTATTAGCATCAGTATTTGTTTGCTGATCATTTTCTACGTACCAAAAATGTACATTTAAGGTAGATAGACAGTAATATTCATATCCATGAAATTTTGTTGTAAGTCGGCACTTACAACAAAAATCAATCTACCTACCCAAAATCTGTAATAAAAAGTATGGGTCACCATGCTTGTTTTTTCTACAATTAAGATCAAAGTTTGCTCTTTTTTAGCCATTTTTTCACCTAAGTTTACAAAGAATACACAGGCAAAATATGGAAAGGCAAATTTTAGCTTAATAGAAATTAACTTTTTATCCATGAGAATTTGATGTATTTTTGTGAACAGATAGTTTATGATGTAATTTATTGGTTACAATTAAAAAATGAATATGTCACCATGCTTTTAACGGAGATATTTTACAAAGTTTCCGTTTGAAACATTATTTTCGGGAAAAGGGAGTTAATTCGCGGCAAAGTAAACGAAATATGACGTTTTACATTTGTCATTCAATTATGACGTCACAAAGGAAAAGCCGTCAAATTACTATTCCGGCCCGAAAATCAAACCTACCCCGTACCCGACTCTTTATTTTTCTTATGCGCGGTTGCATTGCGCAGCGCAACAGTGTCTATCTACCTTAAAT
>MJUU01017934.1:167609-203572 GCA_002080025.1 Modiolus philippinarum
TTTTTTGATTAATGGCAGGAATGTCAGGGCAAGTGCATAATTTAAGTTCTAAAATTTGAGAATTGGAAGCAATATGAAAAAGAAAGGAAATAGGGTAAATTTCACGGAGACAACATCATATATCCAGGTTAAAACGACAAAAAAACAAAACATCTAGGGGTCACCATATGGTCTTCAACACAGCGAGGAACCCCACACCATATAGTAAGCCCTAAATGGCCCCGAAAAGGTAAAAAAGTGAATAAAAAATAAATGTAGAAATATGTGTTATTCTCTGCATATAGTCAATTAGAAGCTTTATCTATCTGATATAAACTAATCATACCAGTAACTGCTGGGAGAGGTTACTCGGTAGAGAAGAGTTGGCACGGGTATTGTTACACCGTCTAAATCATGGACAAAAGCAAAGGATCCCACAATTCCAGATGTGCATTTAGGTACAAACTAACAAATAAAATGGGAAGCCTTTTTCGGCATCCTACCCCATGTTCAATGTAGTGTCAAGAAATTAAGTCAGTATTATAAGAGCGGCGATAGCATAAAAATGCATAAAAAAATATAAAAATGAATAAATAAACCTTACCCCCCCCCCAAAAAAAAAAAACAAAACAAAACAAAAACAAAAACACCCACACACATTTTAATGATATAAGCTAAGTTTATTATCATTATTTTGTAACAAGCCCTTGTGTTCAGTGCAGAGGAAATTAAAACATTGGGAATCAAACAATCATGTTATTCTTTTGGAAAAACTTAACTTGTATCATATTGGGGAACCTACTTTAGATTGGATAAAATCTTATTTATCAAATAGGAAACAAGAAGTCCATTGTGGAAGTATAAAATCTGATAAACATACAGTCAGATACGGTGTTCCTCAAGGATCAATATTAGGACCTCTTTTATTTATAATATATATAAATGATTTATCCCTTCATATAAATAAATCGAGTATAGATTTATTTGCAGATGATTCAACATTACATTTCCATGACAAATATGTTGAAAATATAAACAATGAGCTACAAAATGATGTAAATGCTGTCAAATGTTGGTGTGATAAAAACAGCATGGTAATAAACATACACAAAACTTACACAAAACTAAGTGTATGAGGATTTGCTCCAAAAGAAAACTTGTTAAATTGCCAGAACTGTGTATAAACATTGACGAAAACCCAGTTGAAAATATCAAATGCCATAAACTTCTTGGTTTTGAAATAGATGAAAATATAGAATGGGAGTATCATGTAAATAAAGTATGTAAGATTATTTCTTCAAAAATAGTACTTTTAAATGACTAAAGTTAAAACAATTTTAACCAGTACACGTAAGACAATTATTTTATAATTCATACATTTTTCCATATATTGATTACTGCAGTTCAGTATGGGGGGAAATACATAAAAAGGAATCGGATAGAATTACAAAACTTCAGAAAAGAGCTGCTAGAATAATACTTAAGTGTGACAAAACAGTGTCATCAAAATTTATGATTTCTTCCTTAAAATGGTTACCTTTTGTTGAACGAGTCAAATATCAAAAATCTGTGTTGATGTATAAAGTAGTAAGTGGTCAAGTTCCAGAATACTTATTTCTACAATCAGTTAATGAAGTTCACAGTTATAATTTAAGATCTGCAGAAAATGATGATTTATTTTTAAATAGACCAAATACAAATTTTTATAAGAAATCTTTTCAATACTCTGCAGTTAAAATATGGAATGACTTGCCATACAGTATAAAAAATTCTCATAATATAGCATTATTCAAGGAGCTTTGTTTCAATCATTTCTTGAAATGTATTACTATGTGTTGTATGTATGCCAGTTTATTTATTATGCTTTTGATTGCGTTTAAATGTTTATGAAATTAGTTGATGAATGATTGGAGGGCCTCAATGAAAATTAGATCAAATCTAATTGAGTCACCCTCATTAAATAAAGAATTTACTTACTTACTTACTTACTTACTTACTTAACAATGCGAAAGATGTATGAAAGCTGATAGACATGAAGTTAAGTATCACAGCAGTGTAATTGTTGCCTGGGAATCATATTTGTCATATTATATAAACAAACTCTTTTATGTTGGCGATATCTATCAATAATGCTCAGAGCTTCTTTTCACGTACGCACTTCTAAACACAAATTCAATTTCAATTTTTAATTACGTTTCACAATCTTCAAATACTATATTTTTTGGATGAATTGTGTCAAACTGTTTCGTCTTCATTGGTGGACAAATCTGTTTACTTGATTTTTACCACAATAGCACTAATCATTATTTGATCTTAAACTTTGAACACATGCAGCGTAAGGGAAATTAACCCTTGTTACATATGGATTGTCCAATGCAAGCCTAAATTTGATTGCAGTCTAGTCCGTTAATACAGCGGTTTGTCTGTTATAAATCGCTGTGGTGAATGGCACACAGGCACTTGTTTTGGAAAAAAATACCCTGAAGGGTATTTTTTCTGAAACTAGTGCCTGTGGAATGGCGCCGCGGCTGATAAAGTCTTCAAAAAGGGGTTCCAATTGAGTTCCGTAAAAAGGGGTTCCAGTCAATTTTTCTCCAGTTTTTATTGAGTGTGCCTAAATTTTGCATGGAATTTTTAAAGTTTTGCAGAAAAAAATCACGGAGTCTATCCCAGAACACCTCCTCCGTGTGATCCGTTATACAACCGAATTGCCCCGGGTGGCCGTCAGCGAACCAACCTTTCTGGCTCTCCTTTGAATGAAACCTTCTAAAATCGTTAAAAAAAACTGACGACCACAAATAGTTTAAGGAAAAATAAGGTTTGCACAATTTTTGTTTTACTTTGTCAGTACTTTTGGTTAAATTGAATAATTTATTAACTTTTGTCAATACAAATGTAACTATTCTGCAGGCGAGTCATTACCTATGACTATGCAAGAGCAAATTAAGGTGCAGCTTTAAAGTGAAGATATACATATCTTTTTAATTAATTGGGTCAAGAACATACTGTCCATAATGTTGTAAACACATTGCTAAACCCTATCATGTTCACTTACTTTAAAAAATCGGTAGAAAACAAAACCATCTCGTCAGTAGTACAATGTAGTTGAGATTAAGGAGACGTCGCTCAGGAGGTTGCTTCTTTTTTAAGTGATAAATATTTTTGGGTAGAAATATGTCCGGGAGGCTGGGATAGTTATTACTTATTTATTTATTTAAATGCACTTTTATACCCATATACATTAGGGTTGAAGGCATACATGAATAATAACAGAACCATAATAAAACAAAACAAAGATTACAAAATGAAAAATCATGCAGTTGATGAGTCCACTCTCCTCAGCGCAAAAGACCTTGTTCCTATTAATAGGAAACTAAACTCCATGGACAGACATTCCTGGGAAAGTGAATCCGAGAGGACATATATTTCTAGGAAAATATGTCCTCGGACAACTATTCCTAGTAAAATAAATGTGCAGACATGTCTTTCTATGAGATTTATTCCGTCTGGACAAATTTTTCTGACGGACATATTTTACTGCTACAGTACTTTAAATGAAAAAGACATCATAAAATGTTTTTACACGATTTATGCCTGTATTTCATATTTTATGTCTCCTTTACTGAAATATATCCCGAATGTGAACAAGTGCCTGTGATTGTACCGTATATTTACACGCTTGACATTGATTTCTATTCCTGTGCTTTGTATCTGTCTAGCGTCATTGTTTTGTGGGGGGTCTTTTGTGTCTGACGTCATTGTTTTCTGTGTTCTCGTTGTTGCCATGTCTTTGGACTTCGATTTTTGTAAATTTCACTCCTTTGTTCCTTCGGTATTCTACTGCCGTTGTTTGACAACGCATAACACAAGGAGTCACCGCTACATCACATGAAAATATTCAAGCTGTAATATCCTTTACCGGGAGGATCAATATAGTCGTGCTTCAGAAAGGATGGTTCTAGATTGTAGTTCCAGTGAATTTTTGTTGATTTTTTGCGTTTATTCAGCATGATTATTTTTTCATAAAAAGGGGGTCCATAAAACAGATCCTCCCCTCTTGTTCTACCGATGCCATCTTCCTATTGTACCTGATAAATACTGACAAAGGGAAGGCCTACAGTATACAACAGTTTTTCAGCGAGTGAATTCAGCTTCGCTTCCGCATAGGTTATACCTATCCTCATATTAGGCCTTGAAATATAGGAAAGTATAATTGGAAAGTGATGAAATTTTATACACTGTCTACTTAATGGATTAAAATGTAACCTATGACCAAGAAAATATGATCCATGTGCAAAAAATTTTAACACTGTTTGAATGGATAAAACCAGAGGATATCAAATGCTTCTGAAATCTGACGCTCATACTCCCTTAAATTGATATATCATAACAATTAATCATAACATTCAGCTTATTCCGGGCTTATACAGGACTGATAATTACTGATTATTTCTATACACAAGACAAGTAATGCTAATAACAAAACAAAATTCTCAGCAACCGATATTCAGAAGGCAAAGAGACCCACAAAACCACCAGAAAAATTGTAAAGCGTAACAGATGCGACTTTGTATACTCGTTTCAAAAGAATGACCAAGTTTGATTAACATTCTGCAGAACTTCTGTTTTATTAGTGTAGACAAAATCAATACAATTGGAAATCAAGAAATCGTCAATCAAATCAAATCAAATACTTTCTTGGCATGAATCCAAATTACAAGGATTATAACCAGGTACAAATAACATCACAACACAAAGGAACAAAAATAAACACAAAACAATTATAAGATGATTGATTGATTGATTGAATATTGTTTAACGTCTACTCAACAATATTTCAGCTATATCAAGACGAGAACAAGTTTGTTAATAAACAATCATTTTGGGTATGGAAAGGGCCATGGGACGGGAAACTGCCACTGGAAAAGTAGGGTGAAATCGAAAAGGGCGGAGAATTTAGCCTTGTAGCCGATCACCTACGGACCACTCAAAAAAGAGCTTGCTTAAAGGGTTCTTTAACGTGCAGGAAGCGTGGCATTTCTTCCAACACGTGGACTTGAGTTTACATCCCATCCGAAAGATAGGTTGTGTATTTATTCATCCCGCACAACCACGGAATGGGTCCTATTTCTATATCCCGGGACCCTCGGGGTCAGCCCCAGTTTAGGAGGGGTCACACCCCACAAGCCGGAGATACTAGGTCCTATTTCTATTTCCCGGGGTTTCCTCGGGGTCTTCTGTTAGGAAGACTCATACTCCAAGCTCCAATTATAAGAAGAGCACATACCAGTATATTCTACAACATTGTCTTTAAATACAGAGGAGATGTAGGAGAAATCGTAAAAAATATAAAATCTGATAGGGATGATAACAAAAAGGATCTTAATTTAAAGGGAAAAAAATAAGAAATAAAAAAAAATAAAAAAATCAACAACAAAAAAGTCAGTTAAGAACAGAATTTATTCCTTATAAGCAGATTTTCATTTTTAGATATTGATATAGGATATACGTGTGCATTGTATTTCAATTGTTTCAACCTGATAAACTTTAAACTTTCAAATTTTAACATTTTATTTTTTGGTTATTCTGATCACTTGTTTATAGTGCCAAATCGACTTGATGAATGACCTGTGGTTTGCCCAATCGACTTGATGAATGACCTGTGGTTGTTGTGATTGTAATACCGTATAAGTGGTTTTTTTCGCGGGACGCAAATTTCGCGATTTCCTTCAAAATTGCTGGATTTTATTTTAGCGGGACTCAAATTTTCTTGATTGCTTATCATTTACTGTTTAAAGTCTCATATAAATTATATTTCGCGGTATTCAATTTTCGTGACTTCAGAATGGTCGCGAATAAAGCGAAAATTAAGTCCTCGCGAAAATAACCACTTATACGGTATGCTGATGCAATACGACTGAGTGACGGCGACGCAGGTCCAGACATTTAATTGGTCTTGTTTAGGTCTTGTTTAGGATAGGACATAGTGATGGGGGTATTGGGGATATCTATTCAGAGAGATTCTTTTTAAACTTTAAAACAAGTTTGCAATGTAACTGCGATATATTACTAACATTCCGCGATTTAGCCATTTTATTCATTGACATTCATGCTTTAGTATTATTCAGTATGCTCTATGATTGTAAGAAATCTAATGTACAACGACAGTCTTTAATTATTTACAATTATGGATTTATGTCGATGATATCTGTCTTAAACACAAGATCTGAAGGCTTTTAATTGCTTTTAGCATAAATGAACAAAAAGATCTATTACATTTATGAATTGTCATACTATGTCAAGGGATATAAATGTTTATTGACTTTACGTTATCTGGAATAAAAGCTTTTCCGACCTCGCTGACGAACAATTCCTCAGATCTCTATTGGAAACACCTGCCTTTGATGTTGGTAGGGTAATGTAGCTTTCCAATTATAGGAATTAGATAAGATCCAGTCGATTATTACAAAAAGCCAAGTCACTTCCGATGAATTTACCAGGGTTTTAGATTACTCAACTGCATAGTATCAGCATTTATTGTATTATTGTCTGTAATGTTATATAAATACAAAGATCATGCATATTATTAAAAATGAAGACCAAACATTTCGAGGCGAGACGAATAGCGATGCATCAGAAGAACAAGTTATGTCCAAACCTCGTCATGGAAATATCAGACACGGAAGAAAGAACTACCATCTACTAAAATTTACTTTAAAGGATAAAAAATGAATAAAAGTACATTGTTTAAGGTGTGTCATTGTAAGGTTGTTTTTTTTTACTTTTGGTAAGATTTAAAAAAAAAATTCTCTGATAATATCCATTATAATGCACTACAATTTTTACTCACTAACCCCACTCTTTTGTTCAAAATTTGATTGTATACGCCCCAAAAAGACTTTTGAAAAATGACGAAACACTTAAAATTCCTTCATGGTGGTTATGCATTGTTGATGGAAAATCAAGATTGTTTCGGTAACAACACACTGAACTATTAAAACATCAAATTCTTAAAGTCTTCACATATAGAGTGACCCACCTTAAAATAAAAAAAAGTAAAACTCGTCTTATCATCATGGTGGATCTTCAGATTATGCGGGAAACAAGATTGGATTTTTGAAGTAATCGGGAAGCGCTTGTTGAAGGTACAGCGGAAGATTGGGAAAATTTTTGATTATTCTGGTAAATAGATCCCCTATTGTGACCCCATCATAAAAAGGACATTTTAGTAATCTTTGACAATAACATTTGATTTTTAAATTCCAAAACAATATAACAGAAATAAGTATAGAACAGTACAACACGTACAAATGTAACATAAAAACTTATAAGCCGATACCAACTGCGTGTATTGATATTCTTATTATAGAATTTTGGAAGAGCAATATTTGGAAAACTAAAAGAATGCAGAAAAATTCGGAGTTTTCAGTTTATAGAAATAAATAAAGTCATTTATCATATTTTACAAAAGGATATGGTGTAAATGAACATGAGACCAAAACACTTAAGTTACCTCCGTCTGCAATAATTCCAACGTGCCGCACGGCCACTTCGGAAACCACCCCTCCACCAGTAGCACCAGAACCAAAACAAAGGAAATCCATAATTTCAAAAACGCCCTAAATGCATAAAACGAAACGAAATCCGAATAATCAGTAATATCAAATATTGCTTAGGACAAATACATTCAGCACATTTGAAAGTTTTCAGCTATTTATGCCCACTATCGCCAACATGCGAATCGATGAGAACATTATCACAGTCAAAACAATGGAGGCAACTGCGATAAAGTATTTTTTTATTGTAATAGAAGCAATTTTTTTTTTTCAACAGTCGCATACATTGTATCAAATTTGGTAATGATGTCATCGATTATCACTTATCCGATAGTAATACATTTACCGGCTATTTGCTACATATGGCAGTGAGTATTTAATATTGTAAAAGGGAAGTTTAAAGATGTATAATGTATTTGTCTAGATTCAAAATACAAAAAGAACAAAATTAAAGATAGATATACAAGACTCAGTCTCTCAAATAGTAATAGTCGTGACTGTTACAAGTAAAAATTTTTATGACAGTAAAATACCGACTCAAGTATAGAAAATGTAATTGATTTGCTTGAGGGATGAAAAAACTATTGGTTATGCTCTCTTCAATAAAGTGTTTCGCTATTAAAATACAATGTAAGTAGTAAAGAGGAGGTTTTCACTTATTATTTGTGGATCCATATGAGGATCCGTTGCCATAGGAACACGAAGTGTTCCGAAGTGTTGATGATCTCTCCGTAATACCCCGAACTCCAACCGGAAGCGTTGCCATAGGAACACGAAGTGTTGAATGACGTAATCAAACTTGTTATGAATGACGTTATCAAACTTGTTATGAATGACGTACTTTATTGTTATGAATGACGTCATTAAACTTGCTATGAATGACGTAGCTCTTACCTAATTGTTCGGTGGAGCCGTGCGGCGGAGCGTTGGCATGTGTCTAAGGGTGTCTTCTATCAGGTCCGCGTTCATTTAGGGGAGATAATTCTTGTAGTTAAAAAACCCACTCTGCATTTATAGGGGCTTGTGACCCTTAATGTGAAACATATATATACATATGTTTTACATTAGCTACATTTAATTTTTTTGGGGGTAACTTCCGTTTTCTGACGTCATCAAAACATTCCAATCTTGGAAAAGTTGACAAAGCCTTTTTTGAAGCCCTTAACAACCATATTAACCGGAAATGATGTGATGAATAAATAAAAGACTGAACAGGGATGTTGTGGAGGTGAATGGGAGTGCGCATGCGCAACCGGAAGTGGACACGTATTTCCCTTATAGGTGTAACACAACTAATTCCGTCTTCCATTGCCTCCCATGTTAAATTGCACATGTTTCCGTGCTTGTAGAATTTTTATCTGAAGTCCAAATAAAATGACACATGTCTCTTCTGAAAGACACATCTTTCGGTAAACCCTCATGAAAAAATCAACCGACCTTAACTGTAATATAAGAAAAACCTGGTTCCCGGAAGGTCACAACCCAGAGATAGGTACTTCCTGTCTGTGTTTTCACGGGAAAAATACCTCCGGTTTCAACTTTGATAAAATCTTTAATTTTCATCGAAATCGTATAAATTTAGGCTTAAAAGATTCACTATTGTATGCCTTTTCAATTTAATTCATAATGGCTCGCCAACATTTTAATCTACGATGCTATTAACACTTCATTGGAACTATGTCGTCTCAAATAAGGACTATATTCACATATGTGCCTGACTGGGTTCCGAATTAGTTGTGTTACACCTATAACAGAAAAATTCTCTCTCCAACGCTCTCGTATGTGTATGTTTTTCATCTTTGGTGTGTATGCAAGAAAACTACAACTTTATTTTATCCATAAGTCTATATTTACAAAATTTATAGACAAATTTGAAAACGGTGCTTCCAGTGCTTTTGCCCTTTGATTTAACGAAATCCCGACTACTGTGATATAGACCTTGAAACTGTTAAAAACGGCTGTTTGGACCTTTTTAGCGCGTCTGGCTTACGGAAAGTAATTTGATAAACAATATGAAATTGTTTAAAGCATGTGTCTTGTGTTATTTGTTGATTTGAAGCATGTTAATAATAGGCCGGGTACCCCCCCCCCTTTTTTTCGTGAAAATGCAAATATCTGTGAATCTGCTTATAATCCGCCAAACTTTTATCAGAAAATAATTTTATTTAGTAACTCCAATGTAATTTAGTGTATTGATATGAATTTCAGACGTTTATATCCAATTAAAAATAAACAGGGGTGGTATATTAGCTTCGTATCCGTGCAAAGCAAATCGAAGAATTGTCGTGATTTGCACCAGAAATCCAGTATAAATTTTCAAGACTATTGCAATATGTCTAGCTATTTTGCTTAAACATTCTTTGATCATCATTCTATAGTGACATGACAGTAAAGAAACAACGAACAATACTATTTTCCGAACTTTTCTCTGTCCTCATTCACTGTTATACAAAATCCCGAAATCTATTACGTAACAGATATTTTGAGAGCTAAATGTGGTTTCACAAACGATTTTGTCATAAAATCAGGTATATTTTAACAAAATTGGTCGAACTTGAACGTTTTTCAGTTAAATTAACAGTATTGGAGAAATTTTTTTTTCTTATTTTTTGTAAAAGGTGTAGCACAACTAATTCCGTCTTCCATTGCCTCCCATGTTAAATTGCACATGTCTCTGTGCTTGTAGAATTTTTATCTGAAGTTCAAATAAAATGACAAATGTCTCTTCTGAAAGACACATCTTTCCGTAAACCTTCATGAAAAAATCAACCGACCTTAACTGTAATATAAGAAAAACCTGGTTCCCTGAAGATAGGTACTTCCTGTCTGTGTCTGTGTTTTCACGGGAAAAATACCTCCGCTTTCAACTTTGATAAAAGTTTTAATTTTCATCGAAATCGTATGAATTTAGGCTTAAAAGATTCACTATTGTATGCCTTTTCAATTTAATTCATAATGACTCGCCAACATTTTTAATCTACGACGCTATTAACACTTCTTTGGAACTATGTTGTCTCAAATAAGGACTATATTCACATATGTGCCTGACTGGGTTCCGAATTAGTTTTGTTACACCTTATACCGCCATATTGATTGGAAATGAGGTGATGAATCGACGTAGCATCCCGTAAGGATGCCGAATGACCGTAAAGCATAACGCATGTGCAACTGGAAGTGGAAAATTTTTACTTAATTTATTTTAATTAATTTTATTATTATATTTCATTATTGAATAAATTTTATATTTTTGTATTTGATTTATATTTTTAAATTATTATTATTAATTTTAATATTATTTTAATTTATCTTAATTTTTAATTTATTTTAATATTAATTCAATTTAATTTTGATTAATTTTCTATTTTTTTATTATTTTTAATAAATTTTTATCATTTCAATTACTATTATAATTTATTTTTGTGAACAACATCATTGATAATCTAACCCTAACCCAAACTCCAACTCTATCTATAATCTATTTTACAAAAGGATATTGAGTAATTGAACATGAGACCATAACACATATGTTAACTTCAACTGCAATAATTTTAATGAGCTGTAATGGCCATTTTGGAAATTGATTCCTCATCAGCAGCACTAGAACCCAAACAAAGGAAATCCATAATTTCAAAAAATGCATAAAACCAAACGAAATCCGAATAATCAGTAACATCAAATATAGCCAAGGACAAATCAACGATGGGGTGACTTAATCCTAAGGTTTTAGAATTTACATAAATTTAGATAATGGTAATTAACCCTAATTGTAATGTGTAGGGTGTCTTCATCATCAAAGGGAGATAACTATTGCTGGTTATTTTCCCTGCGGTTTATTAATTTGTTGATGTGTTCCGAGCGTGAGGCGAGATAACGCGTGATTTATTAATTTTTGTTCGAATTTTAATTCACACGACTGACGAGTTGCTCACGATTACGTTTTTTGACTGTGCTCGCGTGCTCATTTCACCATATTGCTGCTGCTGCTGCTGTGCTATGGTGATGGGGATTCTACTGCTTCTGCTGCTGCTGCTGCTGGGTGGTGATGATGGTGAGATAAAATGAGCAAAAACCAATTGTTTGACACAAACTCTATATTTTTCACTTATTCATTTCATTAAACTGTGAAAGGGTCACTCTGCATTTTCCCAGGCTTGTGACTGGCGACAACTGTATAGCTAAAGGCTGCATTACCCCTTTCCTCCCATCCCATTTGTCATTCATCTATTTTTTACATAGAGTTTCATTGCTATCTTCAGTCGATGGTGGGTCATAATCATAGTAGTCTTTTTTCTACAGCATACTGCCAGGTCTTTCTAGTATCGTAGTCCTCTTCTTCTTTCAAACTTTGGACCGTCTTCTTGATCTTTCTATGTCCTGGGTCTTTCCGCATATCCTCCATCCAGAATACACTATTGAGATAAGCATCTTTCATCGTTTCCCTGTATTACGAGAACATTTTTTATATCAAAGTTTTCGTGCCTTATCCTCCTCATGCCCGGCGTCTATATACTTTTCAACTTTTTCTTCGTATTCGGACTGATTTGCATTAGTAACTTTGTTCACTATAATATTCCATGGTGATTCCCAGTCTGAGTCTTCTTCATCAGATCTTTAATCGTTGGTAATCTCAGATTCTTCACTAACATGACTTTTTTCGGACATGTTAGAGTCAGTTTCCATATCCTGTTGTTTGTCCATCTCTTGCTCTTTATTATGACGCGATTGATTGTGACGCAGAAGATTGAACTGTCGATCAGAATGACAATTACAGCTATCGCAATAATACATTCCAGAGGTCTTCACCCCTTGAGATTTGTTGAACGAATGAGAAAATTTTAATTAACGAAGATTTAAGTACTCCAGACTCACGAGTATGTTCACACGACTCACGAGTTGCTCAGGAGTATATTTTTGTCAGTGCTCGCGTGCTCATTTCACTGAATGGCTGCTGCACCAGTTACGAGGTATAATTGCTGCTGCTGCTGCTGACAATGACGTCATTTCATTATATTTCTGCTGCTGGTGCTGTGATAATGGAAATAATGTAGGTATGGTGGTAGTAGCAGTGGTGGTGGAGTAGATTCTTAAAAATAGATTGTCTTGATATGGAAATCAACCAATCAGAAACCTTCTGAACTAACCAATCACCGCCATCGATACAAATTACTCGACTCATATTCTTACCCTTTACCATGCTAATACTAATCTGTGTATCGATGGCGGTGATTTGTTAGTTAATTTAGCACATCAGCAGCAGCAATACAGTGACATGAGCACGCGAGCACTGTCAAAAAACGTAATTGTGAGCAACTCGTCAGTTGTGTGAACTAAAATTTGAACAAAAATTAATAAATCACGCGTTATCTCGCCTAAGCTCGGATCACATCAACAAATTAAAAAACCGCGGGATAATAACCAGCAAGAGTTATCTCTCTTTGATGATGAAGACACCCTTGGCTGTTTTCACTTGGAACTCTAGAGTAGCAAAAAAGTAATAAGAATCATTTTGTTATCTTAATTCTGATTGATTGCTCATTCGCGCCATTAGAACTCGAGTAACCCTTGAAAATCCGAGGGTAGCTAGAATTCGACTCTTCAAAATGGCGGAAATAAAATCAACCAATCAGATTGGAGTGTTTAAAAAATTCTTTATCAGGGCCACATACTTCCGGCTGTAGAGTCGAACTCGAGTTTTGATGAGGTTGTGTTCATGCGGGACTCGAGTCTCTACCCGAGATACAACTGAAAACAGCCCTACACATTACCATTATGGTTAGATTATAGATAGAGTTGGAGTTTGGGTTAGGGTTAGATTATCAATGATGTTGTTCACAAAAATAAATTATAATAGTAATTTAAATGATTAAAATTTATCAAAAATAATAAAAATAAAATAGTTATTTAATCAATATTAAATTGAATTAATTTTAAAATAAATTAATAATTAAAATGAATTTAAAATAATATTGAAATTAATAATAATAATTTCAAAAAATAAATCAAATACAAAAATATAAAAATTTATTCAATAATGAAATAATATCAAAATAAATAAATTTATAAAATTAATAAAAAATAAATTAATTAAAAAATTTTCCACTTCCGGTTGCACTTGCATTATGCTTTACGTCTCATACGGCATTCTTACAGGTGCTACGTCGATTCATCACCTCATTTCCAAACAATATGGCGGTATTAGGAAATACATTTTCACTTCCTGTTGCGCATGCGCATGCGCACTCCCATACATCTCCACAACATCCCTGTTCAGTCTTCTATTTACTCATCACATTATTTCAGGTTAATATGGTTGTTAAGGGCTTCAAAAAGGCTTAGTCAACTTTTCGAAGATTGGAATGATTTGATGACGTCAGAAACCGGAAGTTCCCCCCTCCCCGAAAAAAATGTAGCTAATGTTAAACAGATGTATATATATGTTTCACATTAAGGGTCACAAGCCACCATAAATGCAGAGTGGGTTTTTTTAACTACAAGAGTTATCTTTCCTCATAGAAGACACCCTTAGACATATGCAATGACACCCACAAAAACCACGAATATTGGTCCCCTAAGCATAAAAATGAACTCACAGTATTCTTTTGTTATTTCCAACTGTTATTCTGGCCAACTGTTTTAAGAACCAACATCTCACTGTTTTATAATGCCAAGTTCATTGCCATTGACTTGATAAAAGCACTGTGACTCTTTTAAATGTTTTGATTGTCTTCTTAGGAAATTGATGACAGCAATTTTGATAAAATTTTGCCAGTTTTTTGTTATATTTGATGAAGATCCAGCATCAAAGACCAAAAGCAAAGATACATGGACTGGCTATAGCGTTGTTTGACATCTATCAATGAATCCGCTCAAACCGGTGCAAAACGCCGTCTTGAACTTACTATTAGGTATGATCAGACATCATTGCTGAAGTCCTCAACAATAAAAGCCTTGTCCCTTTGATTAGTTTTACCATGTATTGGCAGAGACTCTGTCTCATGTGCATTTACTCCGTATCCTTTTAATGTTTATATATGTATGTGCCAAGAACCCATGTTCCAGTGGTTTTTCATATGTGTCTGTATTTTTTTTTATGTATTTTTGACTAGGAAATAATATCATAGAATAAAACCAATAATATAAAAAACATCTACAACGGCCAAAAAAAACACCGGTATATGCCGCAATGTACTAAGGAACAGCACAAGAAAAAAGCAAACATTAAAAACAATAGACAAACGAAAACAGCGATAGGAACTTGGGACAGTCGGAGTTGGTACCAGCACTAGCAAAAGCTAGCGGTAGTTTAAAATTGATTTATGGGTACCCCAACTCCCCCTTTCTCTCTCCCGTTTCCCAATAGTATAATAAGCATAGGAATAAAACCAAAAAAAGGTAGATAACCTGTTACAGGTGCTTATGTCGTGCGAGTTTTTTTTTCTAATTGTTGAAAGAAATACAGAGACCCGTAAATGTTTTATAATTATGCTTTTGTTCTTATAGTGAGAAAAGTTTTCTCATTGAGAATCATATCACATCTATTTTATTTATATGAATATTTTGATTCACATCCGTAAGATATACCAAAAGTTTCTCAGTACATATATTTTATTTATTTTGTATTTGGGTAAAGATCTAGAAAATTATTACACGGAGGCCATTTCTCATGTGAAGACATTATTATTTGCCTTTATTGTTATTTCAAAATTTAATTCTAACCACCTGTACCGTTTATAGTGCCCAACTCTCATCATTTTATTATGACGTGTTTTGCAATTGACTAGATGTATAGTCTGTTTATCGGGCATCTGACGACAACGATTGAAAGAAAATTTTGCGAATTAATTGAATATTTGTTGACGATCCTCTATTCATGAGTTATGGCAAACATAGATGAAGCAACTCAAACCAGTGCTAGGTGTCGTCTTGACCTTACAATGAGTTATAAGCAAAGCTAATAGAACAATAACACAGTTCATTGGAGTATTTTATTTGTCTAAAACGTATATACAATGTACTTCATATCATTTCACTGTTGAACTATTAATCAATTTAATCAATACTCCAATAGAATTTGCTCTTATACATACAGCCAAATATGGGAAATTAATGAACAGCTGGCCATATTTTTAAACATTTTTGTCATTTGTATAAAACATTCAGTTGATTGCAAAGTAAACATAGCAACCATTATAAAATGTTAAAATGAATTGTTGAAGGTACCTTTCAATGTTTTAGTCATTAAATATTCATTTTACTATTCATTTATCTATAAACATCCTATTTTGCCTGCTTTTAGGAATGTTATCAATACCGCCATCATAAATGAAACAAATTTGCAGTACCTTCGGTATTTATCATTTATCAATAACAATCATTGACATATTAAATGAAAACATTCAATTTGAGAAAATTATAAGATGTAAATAAAACTTTAGAGCAACAAAATTATTGGAACATAGCTTCTTTAGTAAACATCATACTGTTTAAAAAACACATTATACAGTTTTTACGTGAACAATGAATCTAAGCTTTAAACTAGAAAAAACTGTGAGCAAGCTCAGTACTATTTATACCCTTTCCCTCCCATTTGATTCCAGAAATTAAAAAGCAATCAATATCATGTCGGGACGCTTAAGACTTTGTTTAAGTTTCATGATAATATATTCAGTGGTACAGGAGAAGTAACGGATAACTTGCAATGTTTTGCTATGGAAAACCCAAAAAATCAATTAAATAAAATTCTAAAATATGGGTTGCACTTCTACATTATGTTACAAAGACGGTGTAAAATTGCATGAAATCTATATAGTGGTTCAGGAGGAGAAACGGAAAAGAGATTGGTACCCACTTGTTATGTAATGGTTTAGTCCATGTCTTGCTATGGTAAACCACACATATCGATCAAACAAAATTCTGAAATACACTTAGCAGGTGTACATTTACATTATGTTAGACTGATTATCCCAAAGTTTTATGAGAATCCATTCATTTGTTCAGACGGAGTAGCGGATAAGTCGGACAGACGGACGGACTAAAGAATACATGAATCGACTAACGTACAGCCCTATCATTATATACCCCCTCTTTTCAAGAGGGGGGATATAAAAACGTCAGACAGTTGATTATATTTTGCCATTAAAAAAGAATGTCTACTTCATACAAAAAAAGTTTATATTAGCAAGTGTCATTACTCAGAAATTAGAAAATGCATACTAAGCGGACGTAAGCATTTCAACAGTTAGCTCCTCGGATAATATTAGATCGTCAAGTTTTTTTTTAGTCCTGTATGATTTTTTGCACTATGTTACAAGATAAAAATTGTGTCATTGATTTTTACCAGATTTCCCTTGCTCAAATTTCATTTTGACATATTTTAGTAGGAAATATTTTGCAGATTTTAATCACCAATATGCACAGTTTTTTTTAAAGTTTTTTTTAACTATAACCAGTTATGGTTTTCAACAAAATAGTTGAAACTTTGTGCATAAATAAAAAATAATAATGGTGCATTACATGATGCCATATCACGTTTCGCAAGGCATAACTCAAGAACCCCTTGGACCTCTGAACCCAAATTCCTACTTGACCTGAGTTTTGTGCTGAACAAGCTACATGCCAAGTCTGAAGACTGTATTTTATTCCGTTCACGAGTTATCAGATTATATAATTTTGGGGGACGCAAGGACAGACAGATAGACGGACACACGTCTGAAGGTATCACATAATACGTCGCCACTACATGTGGTGGGATATAAAAAGTTTGTCATATGTTCATAAAATACCAAACAATATTTATTTACCTAAATACCAAACAATATTTATTTACCTATCTTCACTGCTACCCAAGTGCGGTTCGAATGAATCGGTGGTTGATGTAACCTGAGACACTTGGCTGCTGTAATATTAGAAACATTTTTCTAAAAATTGTGTATTTTCCCCATATTTAAGAAACTGTGCATATTTTAACACACAGAAATACCTATTATGGTGGCAAATTTTAGTACCAAAAATGTGATCCATAAAATTTATTTATTTCTAATTTGTAAACCGTGTTGGGCGTGTTTACAGGGTTGACGGCTTAAAAATACGAATTCAACAATACAAAAGGTAAAGCAACACAAATTAGTTATGAATAATTCATAATAAATGTAAAGCTTTGTATTGATATCTATCAAACACCAATTTCCTCTATTCAAGTCAAAAACAGCGATTTAGATTCATATTTTAAGGCGGCTTTGGTTTATGCATATTAACGGGTATGCGGTATATGGCTTATGTATCTGCGAAATATGGTTTATGTAATAGAAACTTTGGCTTATGTATCTAAAATAGTGAAAACCAAGCTCCGTCAACGTTACTTCCTTGAAATTGTAAACAATTGCTTCATAATGCGACTTTAAACGGGTTCTGGTAATTGTTTTTACTTCGATTAGTTTTATAATAAGTTACTGCAAATTCAGAAATTAATGCTATAGTCAAGGAATCGCATGTGTGTATGGCAAGTCGTTGGGGGAATTTATGCCCTATTTTTCAATATCAAAATTATTCTTTTTAAATATCAAAAAAATATTTTTAATATTATAAAATCATTTTTAATATCAAATAATCGTCTGATTTGCTACTATTAAAAATGGATTTTTAAATATCGAAAATTGTTTTTTTAATTAAATATTAAATAATAAATTCGATTCTAAATATAAAAAAAATGATTTTTTTTTAAATTAAATAATCAATTCGATTTTAAATGTTAGATAAATGATTTTTAAATATTAGAAATTCGTTACATTTGTAATATTCATCACCTTTGAAATGTATAGTAAATATGAAAACGGCAAACGACTGGAAAAGCGAGTTTCCTGATTATGTGTTCTAGTCTTGAACATCATTGCAAGAAAAATATAATTATCCGCTTTGTTACCTCTTGTTTAGCGTTTAATTGACATCGATTGTATTGCCAAAGCAGCCTTTTTTATATATTAAAATACCAACTTATTTTTGATATAAAAAATAAAAAATAATTTAAAAAATTTCTAAATTATTTTAATATAAAAAGAATATTTCTATTATTTAAATCAAATATCAATATATTAAAAGGGATTTTGTAGTATTAGAAACTGAGTTTTAAATATTAAAAATGATTTTCTGATTTAAAAAAAAAAAAAAAAAAAAAACAAACATATTTTAATATTAAAAAATATATGCCCTTTTTAATATAAATATTATGCTTTTTTAATATTAAAAAATCATTTTTTAAATATTCAATTATATTTTTCAATATTTTATAATATTTTTAATATTAAATAACGTATTTAATATTACATAATATTTTTTATATTCAAAATATTTTCTAATATTAAAAATTATTTTCTGATATTAAAATTATTTTATGATTTTTAAAAATGTAGTTTTAATATTAAGACATATCTGGATAAATTTCCCATAGGTCGTCATATGTGTACATTACTTTCTGAATTTGCATTCAGTATCAATACAAATAAAATAAGAGTGTGCATCTACTTAGGAAAAAGAGTGTGTTTTCTCGAGTTTTATGAAATTTTGCATGTAACTTAATTGTCATAAAGTGTAACGGAATATAAAAAAAATCGGTTGTTTTGCAATTGGGCGGAGATGTATTTCAATTGGCCGAAAAAAGTTTTTTCAATTGGGCAGAAAATAATTTGCAACTGGGAGGGTTTTCCTTTTTTCAAATAGGCGAATTTCCTGTGTTGGTAGTTTATCGAAAGCGCGCGTATCGAGAGCGCGCTTCTCATATCTAAAGCGTATTTTTATTTCATCGAAAGTGGACATTTTTGCGCATCAACAGCGCACTGGTCACCTGAAATTATGTAGCCGAGAGTTCTACCAAGGAGCCGATACCCAAGTCCATCCCAGAAATTTCTTCAGCAGTGTACTTAGCAATTTGTACAATTGCAAAGTGAGTTCAATTTTTCAGCTTTGCTGTTTTGACTGCGGATTTCAATATACGTGATTGCTGGATTTTCTGTATTACGTTCATGAAAATCTAAATGAATGGGTGCGGAGCATGAAATTGTGCATTAAAAATGTGCATGAAATGACTGTACAGCATTGTTTGTGCGTTTGTTGTGTTGCGGAAAATCTGTCCAGATCATCGGACGGTATCATTATAATATATCGTTCTTTATAAAAATAATCAGCATACTTGAAGCGATCATCATATGGAGTTTGTGTGTTCAAGTCTTCTGCAAAGGGGTCTTCAACCTCGGTGGCGTCAAAAAAACATTTTCAACCATCTACCGCTTCGTTATCATGATTCTTACATTCAGACTCAGTCCTATAAATTTTGCATTTTCTGTAACTAGCTTTGTGCTCTTTCGATAACTCGGACCGATGCACTTTTGCTATACGCCCCTTTGGTTTACAAGTAAAAAGATGAACGAGACAAATAAACAGAATGCACTTAGCAAGACAGAATTATAGTCACATCTATGCCGAGTTTCATGTTATTTTTTGAAATCGGTATCCAACAATATTAATTTTTTGCCGATGAACTCTGTTCACTTCATGTCACCACGTTTACTTCTAAAACCTTTCCGCCAAATTGCAAAACTAAAAAACGCCTAATTGAAAATACTCGCCAAAATCCGCCCAAATAAAACAACGGCAGTAGAATACCGAAGGAACAAAGGAGTGAAATTTACAAAAATCGAAGTCGAAAGACATGGCCAAAACGAGAACACAGAAAACAATGACGTTAGACAAAGAAAACAATAACGTTAGACAGATACAAAACACAGAAATAGAAATTACAACATTCAAAACAATGGCACTCACCGTGTGAACTTCAGTGAAACTGAGAGTGACATCAGGTGCTCCGGAAGGGTAAGCATGTCCTGCTCTGTTAACAGCACCCGTCACACTGTGAGTGAGTCAATCAAAAAAAATGTCAAAGTCGTTAGTCGAAACCCGGAAGACGTGAATCTAGCTGAAAATATCCATTTTCATTTGGAACACTGACACGTCATGTCTTTCAATGGTGTTAAGGTGACGGCCATATAATTTCTTGAGTCTTGAGGGATGAAATAAACATAGGTTGGAAAAATCCCTGACTAAGCAGAAATGCGTCCAAAAAATCAAATTACAGTTTATATTTTCGAAATAAGATCAGCTGAAATGTCATCAAATAGTGTATTTGTGTTCAATGTATGTAAAAATCACTGAAACGTGAAGACGTTACGAATTTTCACTTATACTGAGATTCGGTACAATGTATGAATTTTAAATTATATGGGATTCGAAATTATGGAAGGGGTAATAAGTATTATTTCAGTTTGAGTAGAGAAAATTTAGTTTTTGATTGAAAGGCAAACTACTATTCGTGAATCACTCACCATGAGAACAGATTCATGCTTAATATACGTAATTGATTCATATCAATAGATACTAGACCGTCAAAGTGTTAATATGAAAAAGAAAGGAAATGGGGTAAATATCAATGGGACAACATCCCATGTCCAAGTTAAAAAAAAACAAGACAAAGCATCTAGGGGTCATCGTACGGTTTTCAACACCATGAGGAACCTCACACCATATCGCAAGCTCTAAATGGCCCAAAAACGTAAAACTTATCAAATGAACACAAACCATATCTAATAACCAAGATACCATATTCCTGATAATCTTTTTTTTTATAAAAGATATGTGACCTACAATCAAATATACGAATAAAAACGCACAACAATTGTCGCACTTGAATATTTTTACATAAACGTTAGGTAGCACCCACAGAAGCCACCTGTCGCGGTTACAACAGCCAAAGTTTTATAGTTAAAAACCAGATATCTTGACAGATGCGTGAAGAAGTCGGACTTTTGGAACAAAATATGTACCCATTGTATATAAGATGTGTTATATCCATATTTTGTGACGGGAAAAGTGTCAGTGTATAATAATTAACGATTTATAAGATTTGTTTATTTTCACGCATTAAACGTACTTTCTTTGCCTTTGTTGTGACAGTCGGTTAGCCCGACAATTTACTTATCTTCTACCTTCCATTATAGAAGTAAAATATAAATTAAACTGAACATCTTGTCTTAATTCCACTTTTATCGTCATACCGGATGTATATTTTGTCTCATTATAACTACAATGCATCTGATTACAGCAGTCACAGTCTCGGGTTACATAAACCACCAATTAACTCGAGCCACACTTGGGAAGCAGTGATCTTATGGCGTCAAAATAGCAGAAAAGTGGCGAAGTAAATCATAATGAAAATATAGAAAAGCAATCAATACTGAATCAATCCCTTAACGATATATCAAATAAAAAAAAGAAAAAGAAATAAAGGAAAGAGAATAAATCAATGAATATGAATATATTAGTTAAAATTATATACTTGATAGATTAATATAAGAAAAAAGGTAGAAAATAAAATACATTACTAAATGCCCATCGAATTTTTTTGACAAATAACTAAATACCGAAGTTACTGTGAATTTACTTTCTGCATATGCGCATTTCGACAACAAATGAATTACACAATAAAAAAAAATCTATATGGAATGAAGAGATTTTCGAAACTACCAAATTGCGATGAATGATTTTTGTTTTTTTTAATTCTACATATTTCAATGTTTCATTTATCAAAAATCAACATCACAAGAAAACAATATTCATTAGTAATTTGCAATACTAATTTTGTTGGAACAATTATCATTCAATAAATTACAAAAACCAGATGTAATGTCCCTGTTGACATTTAATTAAATAAAGGAATTCGAGGGTCGGTGCTTTCTAATAATTTAAAGTATATCGTACACTTTACAATGAGGCTAATTGGACAAGAAATTACTGAATAAACTGAACAATGAACATCTTTTGAAATACTACAAGTGAGACAGACTATTCTTTCAAATACACATGTACGAATGAATGTTTTAAATATAGAAGATAAGAAACAAATACGAATATTCACTATGGAGTCAAAGGTATTACTTGTTAAAGTTGATAGATCAAAGAAGAAAACTGATTTAAAAGGACATTATAAGTTTTATGCAGATTGTTTTCAATATATATTAGGACTAAAGTATTTCTAAAAATTTTATGAAAGCTCTAAAAACGAATCATGTCGAATCCATATTATCAGATACTGTATAATGCATGAAAACGCCAAGGATACTTTATAATTTCGATACTAAAACTATTTTGCATGCGTTTTGATCAATCATGGGTGCTCATTACTGTTCGACTTTGATACGCATGTATCGGGAACATTTGACCTGATGTCGCTGGCATACGTTTCATCCCGAGAATACATTTTTTCATGGCAGTAAATAATTAATTCTTGTTATATTTTCTTCCATTTTCAAGCCTTCTTATATGTTAACTCGATGAATTAGACTTGAAACTGCTTTATTTCTGCATATTATAGCTTGACATAATGAAATCTTCTGAAACCAAAAGACTGAAAAATCACAGCTCATATCACAGCTCATATTGCTTAAAAACGTCTCATTTTTATCAAATTAATCGTTTTTTTTAATTGGCATTAAAAGATTATTTTCAAGTTCAAAAAAAATTTCCACTCAACACTTTTGCAATAAATTGCAAGGCAATACAAGATATTCATTATCACATCATTACTACTAAAAACGTAAATCCGAATTTTGTTGCCGTTTCTACAACAAAACGGACGTGTAAGCTTTATATATCAGAAGTATAAGACCATTTTGCGGTTTAGAAATTTCAACAGTACAAATTACCACAATCAGTTTCGGAAAGGTATCGGTTTTCTCAAGCCTTATTAATCAGGCTTGAGAAAACCGATACCTATCATTGGAATCGAGAATGAAAATCTTAATAATTATTTCCCTTTATTTTAAATTCAGATTTCAATTTTTTTTATAAATTCATTGTTATTCAGGCATGACTAGATATTTAGAGTTTTATATTTATTTCAGTTTCAAAAGCTATTGTCCATATATTTTTGACGTTTAAGATATAAATTTTGGTTTAAACCGTATGCTACGTAAATGTTTTTTTCGATACCAAACTCATTAAAATGGCTTAAAAATTAAATCCCTGTCCCTCTAGAATACATGTAGGTAGGGAATAGGACGATTTCAGTTAGCAAGAGATGTTTAAGAGAGGTACTGGAAAGAATAACGTCAACACTTAAATAATCAATGAAGGGATATGGAGTAAATGCACATGAGACAAAGTCTCTACAATTACATGATAAAGAAAGCAATGGGATAACACTTTTGTTGTTCTTCATCTTGAAGTCACCATGAGGCCTGCACAATGAGCTTTGCTCATACCCCACACTAAGTTCAAGACGATCCTTAGTTTACATACTTTGTTTACATACCAATTCACGCTAGGGTTCCGTCGTCTGTCACGATTATTACCTTCAATAATGACTTAATAGCTTGGTGATTAATTTTAATTTTGGGGACTTTATTTTTGTCCCATTCCGTGTGAAGTGTCTTCATCTCTCTCTCGCTTACTCTGTGTAACGAGATTCGACCTTCACCTATTATTCTTTGTTATCTAACTTAAACTTGTTGCTGACTTCTGCAAAATAGAATAAAAAAGATAACAGTGAACACCTACAATGGCCGAAAATAAAAATACAAAAGACAAACATTCGCACGCGTCTGATCTACTCTTGACGACTTTAATGAACGTAACCTTACTATCACATCCAAACTATTAGAACAAGGTTACAGATGTCATAGATTGATAAACACATTTAAGAAGTTTTATAGAAGATATGGACATTCGGTATCTTAGTATAATTCGACTCGGAAACAGCTTATTACTAAAGGCATTTCTCACCCTCGTTTTTACGGAAATGTTGTTAAATAATGTCAAAAAAAATGAAAAAAAATCCAGAAAAACTGGCATGTAACTTAAATTCTTTACACAATAGGGATATTGACCGGATATTCTTCATGAATCCGTTAAATTGGCTTTGGATCCAATGACCTGAAGATTTTACAATTATACTGGCCTCTCACTGATACTGCCGATGTCTACTAAAATCCATGATGATTCTTTACCAAATCCTTCGGGAAGTTTTGAAATTGATTATTATTCCGTAGTGCGACAGTGTTTTACCAGAAGACTAGGCTCCTTGAGCTAGCCGGCAGTTTAGCGGCGAGCACACCTCGACCCATCTTTCTGAATTACGTTTTGTCTTTTCTTTCCTTCTCAAGATTGTGGTCTTAGAGTTAGTAGTCTACCTGTATAGTGTTTTATTTGTATGTTTATTATACTATAGGGAAACGGGATAGAGAAAGGGGAGATTTGGGTACCCATAAACCGGTTAAACCCTACCGCTGGCTGTTACCAGTGCCGGTACCAAGTCCGGCTATCCCGAGTTCCTATCGTTATCTATGTTTGTCTTTTGTCATTTTATTATTTTTCTTGTGCAGTTCCCTGGTTGATTGTGACATGTGATTGTAATGTTCGGCCATTGTAAGTGTTTCCTGTTATCCTCCTTTCATTAAACATAAACAACGATAGGAACTCGAGACAGCCGGACTTAGTACCGGCACTAGCGAAAGCCAGCGGTAGGGTTAAACCGGTTAATGGGTACCCAAACCTCCCCTTTCTCTGTCCTGTTTCCCTATAGTATAATAAACATACGAATAAAACCCATACAGGTAGACTACTAAGTCCATGTCCACAATCTTGGAAAGAAAATAGGGGAACAAAACGTAATTTTGAAAGATGGGTCAAGGAGTGCCCGCCGCTAAACTGCCGGCTAGCTCAAGGAGCCTAGTCTGCTGATAAAACACAGTCGCATTACGGAAGAAAACTGCCAATGGGTTTAGTAAAGAATCGTCATGTATTACAGTAGACATCGGCAGTATCAGTGAGAGGCTAGTATGTGTGTAAAATCCTCAGGTCACTGGATCCCAAAGCCAATTTAACGGTCACGTGTAGAATATCCCGTCGATATCCCCTATTGCGCAAAGAATGTAAGTTACGTCCCAGTTTTTCAGGATTTTTAATCAGTTTCTGGTATTTTCTAGCTTTTTATCTTAGATTTTGTTATTAACCTGAATTGAATTGATTACTCTGACACGCGGAACTAAAGTAGACACTGCTAGTGTGGGATTACAATTGTCTTTGATGTTTACATCCGCTGTCCATTGCTGGGAACGTCAAAATGTTTTCATATTACATTTGCCTGCGTTCTTAGCGTAAGCTCTGGTCGTGTCATTATCAAGATACCTAGTGTGTGACTCGTGCTTGGGTAAGGCCAGGGAAAAACTATTGTCAGTTCCGTGCAAAAGGTTATCACATTTACTGATTCGTACTTTGGCTATGAATGACGGGTTTCTGCTGGTAGTTTCATAATAATCACGTACTTCAGTACTGGCCCGAAATCCGATTTTACCTGAAAACTTGCAATATCTAAAATCAAGAAATTTCGTGGACATCTTCCTTGCATATAGATCTGTCCTAGGCTGAATTTTGCCTTCTATTCAGGCCATATTGGTTATTTGTTCCCTATCGGATATTTTTCAGATTGTGATGTTATGATTTTATCTACAGTGAAAAAAAGAGGGACATGATAATCTGCATAAGATAAATTACAGTTACTCCGGGGTTAATTATTTTTCTAAAATCAATTCTCTTTCTAGATAAATAAAAAATAAATAAAAGATTCAAACAAGATAAGAAATGAGGATGTATAGGACATCATCGGAAACGAGTTTTAATTATCACCAGGAACAGTGGAAAATAGTTGAGGACATGCAGGAAATTTAGCCATCTTCACACACCAGGCGGGTCTGCTCTTTTGCTTCATCTATGAATAAAAAGGGCTCTTTATACTGCACGGATAATGGCGTTCACTTTTCCACACAATTACTTTTTACGGTATTCTTTATAGATACGGTACAAGGGTTGGCCGGGAAATACCAGAGGCAGTAATTCCCACTGATAATTACCGGTAATTCCCGTCCTGGGAAATACTGCTAATTTTCAGAAAGTGGGAAATACTGGGAAATATGAAGAATGACTTCATTGAAACCCTCTTGACATAAAAATACTCCCTACTATTTGTTTAGATTTACTTTCAAATTTACATTTCCTTTTAAGTTGTCTTTGAAATACTATAAATTCATTTTTGTAATTAAAA
Source organism: Modiolus philippinarum (assembly GCA_002080025.1). Classification (NCBI taxonomy): domain Eukaryota; kingdom Metazoa; phylum Mollusca; class Bivalvia; order Mytilida; family Modiolidae; genus Modiolus; species Modiolus philippinarum. The sequence continues at coordinate 194,286 of MJUU01017934.1, forward strand.
ACAAGGGTATCTTTAATATTTTTATTTTAAATTAACTTAGTTATGAAAACATGCCTTTAGAAATCAATTTGACATCTTTTTTGGGGACCCTTTTTTGAAAACATAAGTTTACCCAAGCCCATCATTTACATTTATGTTGCTTCAGTAATTAACACTCACACATTTGACACAATATTAGTTGTTAAATGAAATATTAATGATAATTACTAGTACCTTAATGAATTTGATTTTTGTTTACACAAACATTTATACAAATCATTGCATTTAAATGTATTTCCATTGAATGCAGGTGATGTTTGAGAATGAAAGTGGAAAGACTTCTATTGTGTAAAATACCTATTTGGAATAGTCATATGGTAGTGGGAGAAAATGAAATGCCTATGTATAATTCCATTTAGACATATCTGATCCATTTGCAGCACTTTTCACAACAAAGTAATGAAGTCATATCAATTGACAGTATATTTCCCAGTATTGTCCGGGAATTCAAAGTATTTCTCGGGAATTACCAGTATTTCCAACCTTCGTGCCAACCCTGCAAGGTACCCAATATAGAGATTCACCTTGGGACCACCTATTCAGTTCTGTGCACTTGTGCGTTTGTCAGGCAACTGGTTACGGGTATTGTAAGGATACTTTGCCAGTTTAAACAATGTTTATCGACAATCCCGCTTCATGCCAGTCAAAATCATGAATATAGTGTTGCTCGAATTCCGCTCAAATGAAACAAGGGGTCGTCTTGAACGTACTATAAGGTATGAGCAAAGCTAATTGTTGAAAGCCTTATTGTGACTGCAAGAGGAAGAACATCATTAAAAAAACTTGTTCCATTGTTTGATTAAATCGCGTATTCGTGGAGAGTCACACCCAATCATTGTTAATTTAAGGTGACCCTGCAATCAATCCAAGTCCCTGGCAATTATGTTGTACATCAAAAGTGAACTCATTCCTACATTTTTATGACAGGGTCACATATTTTACGAAAGTATATGGAGTAAATGAAAATGAGACCATAACACATATGTTTACTCAAACTGCAAAAATTTTAATGAGCTGTATGGCCATTTCGGAAATTAAATCTTCATTAGTAACACTAAAACCAAAACAAAAGAAATCCATAATATCAAAAAATGCTTAAAATGCACATGCATTTATGGATTCTCCTTTATTTTGGCGTAGAATTTTTACCAAACCATGATCGACCAAGTGCGAATCGATTGGATCATTATCAGAGTCTAAACAATAGATACGATTCCGATAAAGAAATTATTGCTGTAATAAAATCATAATGTTTACGACAATAATGACTATTTAACAGTCGCTTATTTGTTTTGACTATAATAATGATATCATCGATTCGCACTTGGTCGATAGTGCAAAAATTTTCCCTCAGTCTTCTTTTAGATTGGTTGGATTCGAACGTCCTTCTGGACATGATTCTAGACTCTCTACAAGAGAAATCCATTACAGAAACCTCTTTCTGGTTTAATTTGAATCGGTAAAAGTGCAAAATTGATTTTCAAACCCTAGTCATTTCCATTTTACTTTAATGGTACGTATGTTTACGAGTCTATGTAGCTCGATTATTAATCTTCTGACTTCAAAAATAATACCTTACCTAATCATCCGATACATATTTTGTGTATGTAAACGATTTGAAATTATTAAAACATAATTTGTTTCTGTTTGAAATATCTACTGATTCTGACATAAATATAAGACTTAAATATTGTACTAAAAAGAGCTTAAATAAATTGAGCTTTGCCGTGTGAACTTCATATAAATAAGACGGTATACGTTACTCGTGAGTATTGTAATCATAATCTCTTATTTTATTTTACTTTCAGTTGATTTAATAATAATCTTTGTATAATTGATATTTCACCTTGACATGAACATGAAGATTCCACTCCAAATTAATACCAATGTATTATTGCATTTAAACAGGCATATGTCCGTGTAGATAATTTTAGAGACACCTAGCTTGGTAGCAATTCTCAATTAATAAAGAATGCAATAAACTGTGGACACAGGATATGTCTCGCCTTTCCCATGCATCGCCTTAATTTGCACATTGATTTTCCGCAGCAGCCATGATACCAAATGTATCACTGGTCAAAACTGATCACGATCATGATAATGCAATTGCATACCAAAGATCAATGGGGTACTATGAGTGGTTGATGTTAAACAAACACAAGAAAAAACTTAAACATTTGATAAACAGTGCCAAATTTTGACTGCGGGTTCATCGACATAAAACGCCACTGAAAGTAAGCTGCAATGATGCAAATGCAACTGCATACCAAATATCAATGGGCAACTATGAGTGGTTGATGGTAAACAGACACAAGAAAAAATTAAACATTGATAAAAAGTGCCAAAATTTGAATTCATTGGAGCATGACTGCGGGGGCATCGACATAAAGCGCCACTGAAACTGAGCTGCAATGATACAAATGCAACTGCATACCAAATATCAATGAGGTACTATGAGTGGTTGATTCTAAACAGACACAAGAAAAAACTTAAACATTTGAAAAAAAAACAATTCAAAATTTCGAAGTCAGTGGAGCATGACTGCGGGGGCATAGACATAAAACGCCACTGAAACTGAGCTGTACTGATGCTAATGCAACTGCATACCAAATATCAATAGGCTAGCACGGGTGGTTGATGTTAAACAGACCCAAGAAAAAACTCTTTCTCTAATTTCTAGCAAATTTAAACACCTTATGGGAGATTGGTTTTTGAAATGATAATCAACATGTGTGTAAATTTGATCTCAGTTGGCGATTGGTCAATAATGTAAATGTCTCGTGTCAGTTTCTATAAAAAGTGTAACCGATTGATGAAATTAATACCTGCATCATTGTTTAGTGAAATTGCTTTTTGCATTTTTATGACTTAAGATAACTAAATTTATTGATAACATGACATTTCTATCGAAAATATTATACTAAACATCCCTCTCAATGAATGGCGCAATGATACACATATCAACGATGATAGCAACAAAATGGCGGCATATTTGAGACTGGAGACAACGTAGATCAACAAATTGAGTGTATATTAGAAAAAAAAGTCGAGCATTGTTTTCCGGTTTATTACGATAATTTCTGAAATCTCAATAGTCAAATTTTCACATTTTAAAATTCTCGGTAAACCTCGAACTTTTAAATGAGAACATATAATTATCTCGATGTGAGAAATATACGTAACAAACCGGAAACAATGGTAGAGAATATATATTCGGGACCTCTAATTTGAAGACAATTAAAATCCGTGCTTGTTTGGACACGGTAATACTTACAAATATGAAGGCAATATTGACATTCACTTATACGCTGCATGTTTGATTTCCCAACTTTGTCATTTTTTTGTAGTTACCCAACTTCTTTGTTTTTCGGTATTCTACTGCCGTTGTGTTTACATTGTTGATATCTTCCTATATGCCTTTTCAATTTTCTTTTGCATTTTTTTGAAATAGAGTTGAAATGCTTAATCACTGACTGAAAGTCAGACAGTTTATCAATACACAGTGATTCACTTTCAAGGAAAACATATTTAAGAAACTATTCTCCTATATCTGAATAAAATTGCAACATTGAACAAACATTTATAAATTACAATTTTCTAGGCTTTATATTGCTTTTTATTTTTCAAATGCTAAAACTTGGTATTTTAAAGATGTAGAAACACACACACACACACACACACACACACACACACACACACATGAAAAATATTTCCTGTTTTGAGTAAAATCGCAAAAATAACAAAAATATACATTCCGATGCTGCGGCACTTATCGAATATAAAACTCATATACCTTTTATTGTTTAAATATGCACATACTTTTGCTAAAATTTCAATTCCTAAAGCAAGTTGGACAAACGGTTAGTTGAACCTAAAAAAACTTTCACTGGAACATCCTTATTTTTCGTGTATAAAATCCCATAATAATAAGATGTTTTTCTATTTATTGCATTTGAGTGTTTATTATTATCATTATAACATATTCTGAGAGATGTGGCTTAGTAGCAATCCTTCATATAAAATGTAAGCATAAGAGGTATAAAGAATATGAAAATTGTAGTAAACATTGTCATTTCTGTGATGGGAAATATGTCAATTACTCTATCTCGCGATAACAGGGTATACATAGGGCCTTCTAGTTCGGATATGGTAATACTTACAAATATGTTGGCAATATTGTTTCTTTGACTGACCTTGCATGAGTAAATTGCAAAACTTTGTCATTTATTTGTAAATGGGAGTAATAACAAAATTACCGAACAGAGTTGTCAAGAACCGAAGTCCACGAGACAAAAAGACAAATCGGGTGGAAACCCACTCCTTTGTTTTTGTGGTATTCTACTGCTTAATATTACACAAAAAAGAAAGACAACACATATTTTGGTAAGAACCACACTGATTCATATCAGAAATACACTGAGACTGACGTAATCAAAATGTTAGAATTTTCGATCGACAATATTTTTGTCGAATTCGGAGGTCGTGTTTTCCAACAGATAATAGGGATTCCTATGGGAACAAACTGTGCGCCGCTTTAAGCTGATCTTTTCCTTTACTCGTACGAGGCCAAGATTTACAAGGGCTTATTCAAAGAAAACAAAAACAATTAGCCCAGTCCTTTAATTTCAGCTTCCGCTACATAGACGATGTACATTCTCTTAATAATCCTAAATTTAAGGAGTATTTACAGATCTATCCTAATGAGCTTGAAATTAAAGAAACAACTGAAACACCTACTTCAGCTTCGTACCTAGATCTTTTATTGTATATTTACGAAGATGGACGTTTGAAATCTACGCTATATGATTTTTTTTAATTTCCCAATTGTGAACTTTCCCTTTCTTAGCAGCAATATACCTACCTCTTCAGCCCATGGAGTGTACATTTCACAGTTGATTCGTTACTGTCGAGCGTATAGTTTGTATAGTGATTTTTGAACAGAGCAAAAACACTGCCCCAAAAGCTGCTTAGTCAGGAATTTGTTCAACCTATGTTAATTTCATCCCTCAAGAAATTCTATGGCCGTCACCATAACATCATTGAAAGATATGACGTGTCAGTATCCCAAATGAAANTGGACATTTTCAGCTAGATGCACGCCTTCCCGGATTGAATCACTAACACTGTGACGGGTGATGTTAACAGAGCATGACATGCTTACCCTTCTGGACCACCTGATGTCGCTCTCGATTTTTATGGGAGTTCACACTGTCAGTGCTTTAGTTGTTTGTGTTGTCTTGTTAAATTTTAGTTTTGTCTTCGTCAGTTATGTTTGTGGGACCGATCTGCCCTTGTCCATGATTGAATACTAAAGTGATTACAAAGGCTTTTCAAAATTAAAACTTGGTATTGGTTGAGGGTTAGAGAAGAAACACGTACCATGGATTTTAATTGGTTTTGTCTCAGGGTTAGAAAATGGCATTAACCAATCAGCGACCTAACAGATCTTCTAAAACATATATATGCCTCATTGACCGTGTGAAGAATGCTGTTAACAGAGCTTTACATGCTTCCTTTCCGGAGCACCTGCTGTCACTCTCAGTTTCACTGGAGTGCCTTTGTTTTGAATGTTGTTATTTCTGTTTCTGTGCTTCGTATCTGTCTTACGTCGTTGTTTTTGTGTCTAACGTCATTGTTTTCTGTGTTCTTGTTTTTGCCGTGACTTTGGACTTCGATTTTTGTAAATTTCACTCGTTTGTTCCTTTGGTATTCTACTGCCGTTGTTCCATTATAGCTATTTATTACATAACTATATTCTCGAATCGGTCACCTCAGCTAAATATTTAGGCATAACATTACAACCTGACCTAAAATGGAACAAGCACTACGAAAACATCACTACAAATGGCAATAAAACACTTGAATTTCTTAAACGAAACATACAAATATCATTTTCAGAAATTAAATCAAAAGCATACCAAGCCATCGTTCGCCCAAAACTTGAATGAAGCTGTAGTGTTTGGGATCCACTTACAAAAGATGTAAAACAAAAAGAAAAAAAATGGAACAGAGATGCACTGCTTGCTTTGTACTTAAAAACTATCATAACACCAGGAGTGTCACAGACATGATAAACACCTTAGAGTGGCCTACTCTCTAACAGCGCAGATGCCAAACAAGAATCATACTTATGTTTAAAATTATCCACTGTTTAGTAGAAATCCCCACACACATTCTCATCCCCACAGTCAGTAGAAGCAGACAAAACAATCCCTACACATTCCGTCACGTAACTGCTTCAAAAGACACATGCAAATCACCGTTTTTTCCATACACCATCATTCAATGGAATATGCTCCCTTGCTCAGTTGTACAGGCCACCACAGTTTACACTTTCAGAGAACATTTAACAGCAGCTGTTCTCTCAAATCTCATGCAAGCATATCACAATTCAAGTTTTAAATCAACGATTGTAAATATTTTGCACTAGTTTAAAATTTTGTAAATTGTTTTGTAAATATTTGGCATTAAATTAACAAAGGCACGGATGCGTACAGCAAGTTATCTTCACTATCTTGAAGTTCGGCTGAAAATTTAAAGAAGAAGAACATAATAAAGAATTAAAATTGTGGACATGTACACAAAAATTCAGTAACACCAGCACTAAGAACAAGCGATCGAAGAAGCTTTTGTGACAACGTCGCTTAACTGAAATGCTCAAAAAGAAAGGGCAGATCATCTTATTGCGGATAGACAGGGAACTTGCCCAGTAATAAGAAATAAGTACTAGCATTTTAATAACGCACAATTTTGAGTTACTTTCTGTGTCTGCTCAACACGAAGATTAAAAAACTTGAAGCATAATGGTATTATAGTATTGTTTCGAACAAAATAATTGAACGAATGGTGACCGGAACACATTTTGAGGGTTTTTTTTTATCAATTAAGAAGTAGTCAGTGTATCGTCAATTCTTATTTGTGTATAAGAAGCAATTGTTCAGAATGGCTTTGAACTCTTCTGATTCGATCTTGAATTGAATTTAATGCATCGCCAAACGAATAGTGAAGCAAAAAGGGACATACGGGAAATTCAAATTGAGAAAACCTTACAATGACAAAATAAATAAACCAAATTGAATAACATAACCTAAGCACTGGCAGTTTTAACCTCTATAAAATCTGGAGGCATAATCAGTTGCCCCAGGAGAGTAATTATGATCTGCTGCAAACATGACAATTAATTCCAACTAAAAGGTATAGACTTCGTTCGTTCGTTTCTCAGCAAAAATGAAAATAAATTGTACCCCATGTCCGTGTGTGTTTTCTTTTCTCTATTTTAGCTGTCCATTTAGTTGTTCAGAGCACGCGATAAGTTGAAATCTGATTGAAGAACAGTTTTCATTCAATTATAGCTTATATTATACAGGGAAAACTAGAATACTGACAAAGTCAGAAAGGGTCCCGACACCTTGTGTTTCCCAAAAGCCTGTATGCAGAATTTCATGGAAATCAATTTTTTGGGAAAACATAAATAACAAAATCTTAAGTTATTGTAAATTTAGTTTCTACATATGGCTGCTTTAACAACTTATGTCTCATCTGTTCAGATCAAATCAAAACACTGAAAATAATATATGAAGGTCGTTTCAAATTATCATACGACAGAGCTAATTCTCAAAATATGCACTTTTTCATATAAAAATGAAGTTTTTTCCCAAAACTCATTTTCTGATTTTCCTAAAAAATGAAAGGGCGCTTCTTTTGGTCTAGTTAAAGTTTGAGTATCAAAATAATTAAAATCCCTGGAGGCAATCTTAAGTTATTGTACGACATAGAGCTTATTCTCATAATATGCACTTTTCCATATAAAAATAAAGTTTTTTCCCAAAAATCATTTTTTGATTTTCCTCAAAAACGTAGGAGAGCTTCCTTTGGTCCAGTCCAACCTTGAGTATCAAAATCATAAAAATCCCTGAAGGCATTCTTGAGTTATGGTACGACATAGAGCTAATTCTCAAAATATGCACTTTTTCATATAACCAGAGGCTCCCTTGAGCCTATATCGCTCACCTGGCTTTCAGTTGCCACAATCAAGCTAACATTGTAAATTATACAGTTGAACTTCAGTTTCTCAAACTTTGGAAGAGCAAACACCACCATTAACTTGGACTCTATTTTAAGTCTGATCATGTTTTACTGTACTTCTTTGTTGGGCTTTTTTGACAAAAATTGTCTTGCTAAGGACCACTTTTGACACCAGTTTTGAAGTCGAGACACCATTTGGTAAATGGCAGTAAACAACAATTTTTAACGCCATATCTTTAAGTTACGACATCAATATCTATTTGGAAACCAAATTTCATTGAAATCGGACAATGTTGAATTTTCCGGCCTTTTTGGCGGCCATTATGAAAATGGCAGTCAACAAACAATTTTCAACACCGGTATTGCAGTAGCAACATCAATATCCACTTGGAAACCAAATTTCATTGAAATCAAACAATGTTGAATTTTCCCGCCTTTTTGGCAGCCATTTTGAAAATGGCGGTCAATGAACAATTTTTTTAAAATCAGTTTTGAAGTTGCTACATCAATACCTTTTTGGAAACCAAATTTCATTGAAATCGAACAATGTTGAATTTTCCCGCCTTTTTTGGCAGCCATTTTGAAACGACTTCAAAGCCAAACCACCTGATTGCGCTTGCTCCACTTCCCCCTTCAATTACAGTCCGGCTGGAGACGTGATAACCGGTGACCTAAATATTATAGACAATATCAAACTAAGAGAGGTATTTTCAAAAGGTCCCAAATTCCGTGAACCCCAGCATATCAACTGGAAGTACAACTTCAAAATTTTGATGGATGCAGTTGAGGACTATGCGAGGAAGTTGGCAAAGAAAGAGAAAAAAGATTTCGAGACGCTGTCAGACTGGATCAGGTCCATTAAGTCGTATTCGGCGTTTGAAAACATCAATGAAATCCAGAAATCCCAGTATATTTGAAGATTCCCTCGTTAGGAAAACTATGGGCAACCTCCATGAAAATTACGTCATTGTCCCTGCAGACAAAGGTTCTAACAACACACTGTTCGTGTGTAAGAAACACTATCTTGACTGTCTGGTTAAGGAGATGGGAATTGACAGTTCATCAGGAAACCCTACTTATACTCCACTACACTATCAAGGGAGGAAATTATTGAAAATCACAACTCTGTTTTAGCATCCTTTGGCATCAAAGCGGATGATGATAACAATCAGCTCCCCTACATCTACTGGGTCCCTAAACTTCATAAGAACCCATACAAACAG
>MJUU01017934.1:203738-236801 GCA_002080025.1 Modiolus philippinarum
CTAGCAGTCTTACCCATTGCCACAGCATACAAACCTTTGATTTTTCTGCTCTTTATACTACCCTGCCACACAATAAATTGAAAACAGTAATTTCGGATTTGATACATCAATGTTTCTGTACTAAAAACGGAGAACGCAGATACACTTATTTAGTAGTGGGAAAGACAAAACATATTTTGTAAAGAACCACACTGAGTCAAACAAGAAGTACACTGAGAATGACGTTATCAAGATGTTGGAATTTTTTATAGATAATATTTTTGTGGAATTTGGAGGCCGTGTTTTTCAACAGACAATCGGGATTCCCATGGGAACTAACTGCGCGTCACTACTAGCCGATCTCTTCCTTTTTTCGTATGGGGCGAAGTTTTTACAAGGGCTTACACAGAAAAAACAAAAACATTTAGCCCAGTCCTTTAATTTCAGCTTCCGCTACATAGACGATGTACTTTCTCTTAATAATCCAAANGCTAAGGACCACTTTCGACACCAGTTTTGAAGTCGAGACATCATTTGGTAAATGGCAGTCAACAACAATTATATCTTTAAGTTACGACATCAATATCTATTTGGAAACCAAATTTCATTGAAATCGGACATTGTTGAATTTTCCCACCTTTTTGGCGGCCATTTTGAAAGTTTTGCAGTAGTGACATCAATATCCACTTGGAAACCAAATTTCATTGAGATCAGACAATGTTGATTTGGCAGCCATTTTGAAAATGGTGGTCAACGAAAAATTTTCAACACCGGTTTTGAAGTCGCAACATCAATATATATTTGGAAACCAATTTTCATTGAAANTGTCGGGCATGCAGTTTATACAGTGACTTTTTAGTTAGAGCAAAAACACTGTCCCAAAAGCTGCTTAGTCAGGGATTTGTTCAGCCTTTGTTACTTTCATCCCTTCAGAAATTCTATGGCCGTCACAATGACATCATTGACAGATTTGACGTGTCTGTGTCCCAAATGAAAACGGACATTTTCAGCTAGATTTCACGTCTTCACGGATTTGACATAACCGGATTTGACTCAACCCTGGATTGACTCACTTTATAGTGTGACGGGTGCCGCTAGCGGAGCAGGACATGCTTACCCTTCCGGAGCACCTGATGTCACTCCCGGTTTTCATGGGAGTTCACACTATGAGTGCCTTAGTTCTTAATGTTATCTTTTTATTTCGGTTCATTGTAGCTGTCTCAAGTCCTTGTTTTGTCTTTGTTTTTATCTGTTACCGTTTTTGCCATGTCCTTTGACTTCGATTTTTGTAGTCATCGCTTCCCTTGTTCCTTCGGTATTCTACTGCCGTTGTTTGAAAATGACGGTCAACCAATAATTTTCAACATCAGTTTTGAAGTCGCCACAGCATTGCAAACATTTTATCAATTGACACTTAACCTTCATCTTCTATAGTTTTGGAAAAGAAAGATGAAAAATATGAAAATTTTGAAAATTCCATAAAAAAGGGCAATAACTCCTACAAGGGTTTTGAGATTATTTTAAAAATTTCAGGGTGGGTAGATCTTGACATGCTGAACATTTTTGCAATTTAAAGTTGACTTGTATCTCTTATAGTTTTTCTGATAAATTTTACAGAAAAAGGGCAATAACTCCAAGACGAGTTCTCGGATTTTCTTCGAAATTGCAGGGCAGGTAGATCTTGCTATGCTGATCACTTTTGCCCCATATCAGATTTTTGATATCTGTAATGGTTTTTGAGATATTTGCAAAAAACAGCAATTTACCCCTATGTTCTATTTTTAGTAACAGCAGCCATGTTGTTTGGTCTTCGGACTAATCGAACACAATTTTTAAACTGCATACCCTGGTAATGCTTCAGGCAAACTTTGGTTACAATTTGCTCAGCAGTTTCAGAGGAGAAGATTTTTGAAATTGTTGACGGACGACGGACGCAAATTGATGGCAAAAGCTCACATGGCCTTTTAGGCCAGGTGAGCTAAAAACGAAGTTTTTTCCCAAAATTCATTTTCCGATTTTCCTCAAAAACGAAAGGGAGCTTCCTTTGGTCAAATTCAACTTTGAGTAAAAATATCATAAAAATCGGTGAAGGCAATTTTGAGTAATGGTACGACATAGAAAACGCTGACGGACAGACGGATGGACAGACGGACGGACAGACTGATTACTATAGGGCGCCGCTATTTCATGGCAGGGCCCTAATTAACCTTCCGTGAATTCCGTTGAAAGGTTGATTTTTGCATCGCAGTGATTCGGGTAGAGTATTTCTTAACAAGATGTTTTTCTTTTCTTCTTAAACATGTATACTTGCGCCTGTCCTAAGCCAGGAAATTTATTAAGCCTTTGTGCGTGTTGTCTTTTTTCTAGTTAGTTTACTTTATGTCGTTAGGAGTCTAGGATGATGTTTATTTCGCTGAATTTGATTACTCTGTATTCAGGGGCCGACTCCGACCTGCCGTTAGGTGTGGGGTTTTCTCACCGTTCATTGAACATCTTGTGGTGGCTTTGAGTTGTTATTACTCCCCTTTGGGTCGTTGTCTCTTTGACACATTCCCCGTTTCCCTTTTTAGTCAAGTTAGATTCAGCTTGAATACATATCGCGTTAACTCATTTACAGTAACGTCTGATTGCGTGACTAGATTGTTTCTTTAGCTCTGATTTTTATCTCTTGGAATAAATGGAATATGTTCTGTACTTAATACTTTGCCTCGAGTGTATTAAATAATAAGTATCAAATCACAGACATTTTATTGACATCATTAAGTTATGATTAATGATGGAGCTCAGGTCTGTTGCGACTTAATTTTGACCCAAGTCGGTCATAATTTGCTGTTCATTCATTCAATAAAACTCCAGATAGAGTTTTTATGTGAAACCCTAGACATAGAAAATGTTTGCAACTACATATTATTACGATCCTACTACAGATAGCTCATTTTTCAATGAATTACAGACTTAGATTAAATTTTATATAGATGTCCATGTGGAAAGCTTTTGATTCTTCAGAACATATCACAAAAAACAAACCTAAAAAGTTATGTATGGGTGGAAATAGAATATCGAATTTACATTGCGAAAACTTAAATAAAATATGCTTATTACAAGAACTTTCAACAAATAATTACAGTAAATATCGAAGTTACTGTGAATTAAATTTCTGCATATGCGTATTTCGACAACTCATGTCTCTTCAGTGCAGATAAAATCTAAATGATTGGCATACGATGTTTAAAACTGATAGAGATCAAATAACCAATATCATCTAAATGTTAAGCCAAAATCAGTTAAGGACAGAGCTTTGCATGAGGGAGATACTCAAGCAAGATATTTTTCGTGACCATTGGGCTTTTTTGATATCCTCGGAAAGATTGGGCCGATCATCTTATTGAGCATAGACAGGATAATAAAGAAGGTAAAGTTCAAGAGAAACTAATAGTATTTCAATGAGGAAAATATAAGTTATAGTCATTTTCAGGTTACTTTCTATTGCTGATTACGATAACTATTATGTTATCCTACACCTTTTTGTTTTTTCCTCGCAGTAGTAATTTTGCATACTTGAGTGATCTCTTGTTGTTGTGGTTTGCAACTTTAGAAGGTCAATGAATTGTAGGAATTGGCTCTGTAATTTTTTACTTTAAATTTCAATTTTTTTAAATGTGATTTCAAGGATAGGCGAAATTGAATAAAATAGTTTTACTTTGCATTAGTGATAAAACTTGCAACGTTGTTGCTTTATGAAATGATAATTACAAGTACCTTACTATTTTAGGTCAAAGCATTATTACAGCGCAAGTTTTCAGTCGATTATTCATCAATAAGTGTTTGATTTTGTTACACTAGAAGACGTCGAGATAAAGGGGTTGGTTTCTTCAGTGTATTTGTAGAGACTTTGTATAATGTGCATTTACTTATATCATTTCATTGTTTATATTACATATTCAGTGAAAAAAGTAACGTAAAAATGTTTATAAAAAGACATGCTTAGGTACCCATAAACCGGTTTGACCCCATCGCTAGCTCTTGCTAGTGCAGGTACCAAATCCGGCTATCCCGAGTTCCTATTGTTGTCAACGTTTGTCTTTTGTTTTTTTTTTAATGTTTTTCATGTGCGTTGTGGCATGCCATTGTCATTTGCGGCAATTGTAGGTGTTTACTGTTATCTTCTCTTAATTATTGTCAGAGTAGTCCAGTAATGAATTGAACACATTTTTCCATGGTCATAAAATTTTTGCAACAAGATACTCCATTACTAAAACATTTTTGTTTTTATTAAATATATACTTATATACAAATAATTTATGTTCAATCCATTTAGATGATTTACGATTACATCAACACATTGATCAACGTGATTATCTGTTTATTTGTTGTTCCAATTTGTGCATGAGCATTATCTCTTGTTTAGAAATGATAAAATTAACAAAGAAGGTTCAATGTAACCCATTTTTGCCTCTAAAAATTGGGAATTTTCAAATATTAATACTATATATTCTATATTATAATATGAAAAATGCAATTGTTGCTTTATAAAAGTCCATGCATATTTTTGCGTTTACACGAATTGCTGACGTCATAAACGTGGGCTAAATTCCAAAATACTGAAAATCTCACTATTTGTGGTGAAACTTTATACAGTTTTCGTTAAAATTAGTAATGGCCACATTCATGTTCATTCACAGAAATTACATATATAATGTAACGAACAAATATATATAACACACTAAAATGATTTGGTTGAACAGCATGTGGCAGGGCCACCGTACTATGAGAGCCAAAAACGAATTTGTTGCAATTCTTTTTTCGCCCTAAGTTTGAGCCACTGCAGCATTATGTTAAGAATATGCTTTCCCCCAAAAAATCGACTGAATCAACTGAATTAAACTGACATTAAACATGGTAAAAAGAGTGCAACATCCCCACTAACGTCTTGTTAATTTTTGGGGCCAAAAACTGGCCATACCGAACCTACTCCTTTATAGAAAAACTGTTATATCGCCCCAGTTGTTATTCGGTAGCATCTAATATTATATACTAATTTAAATATCTATAATCTGGTTTGTTCATATCGTGTTACATCGCTGGGGGATCTTACTATCTCCGGGAGAGATACCGTTGGGTCATACACTATCTAGGGTGGTAAATGTATATTCTATGTGATACACTTCTGGTATCTTGCTTTTGCATTGCCTCTGGACTTTGATTTTTGTTATTTTGTGCTGTGTTTCTTCGGTATTCTACTGCCGTTGTTTTTCACCATATGTTTTTCGTAACAATTTTGGCTTTCCATGTCCTGAGAAATCTGAATGGTCAAAAGAGAGTTTTTGCTTTTCAAAAGATGAAGTTGCGATGAGTGGAATGTACATGTAATATATTTAGTAATAAATTTACATTACAAAAGTTTGTCTTTTTTATCGGGACCTCCATCGATTTTCAGGGATGTCCTGAGCTTACCTCGCACAGCCCGAGGTGATGAGCAGCGAAAAACTTTATCGAGGTCATAATACAGGAAGCCTTCCGCGAACCATTGTTGACAAACTGCACGGAATATGTTCCCCCATGTAATATAAAGATGTCTTTTTGTGTGCAATATAAGATATCTTTTATTGCAAGAAAGAGTCAGAACAGACCGCTTGAGGTCGTTCAGAAGAACAATTTTCCATTTGTATCTTTTCCCCTTTTTCTCTCCTTTAACATTTGCAGTCAGAGCCTGTTTCGCCATCACCTTTTATACTTTCTCCAGTTACCTGTAAACGATGGTATGAGGTGATTAGCTTGTTCTTGTCCTGATACTAGCTTGAAATACTGGTCACTGCACGTGAAACTCTGCCTTATCTAATACATCGGCAAACAATTACCGAAGCAAAACGTGAGAGAGGGGAAAATGTAAAGGCAAAAAAAAAAAAAAAAAAAAAAAAAAAAAAAAAAATCGTGGCAATTTTTATTAAATTGCTACGTTTTAGATATTTTTTTTAATTTTAGAAAAACACACAAGAACTCCACAAAGCTGAAGAGCTCAAACAAATTACAAAAAACAGGATAACAGCAAACATCTGCAATGGCCAGAAACTACAATTACATGCCAACTGCACAAGAAAAACAATAATGAAAACAAGAGACAAACATAAATTACGATAGGAACTCGGGAAAGCCGGACTTGGTACCGGCACTAGCAAAAGCCAGTGGTAGGGTTAAAGCAGTTTATGGGTACCCACACCTCCCCTTTCTCTAAAGCTCCCCTTTTTCTAAAGCTGGAGGTATCATCAGGTGCCCCGGAAGGGTAAGCATTCTCTTCTCCATGCATGAAACCCGTCACACAAGCCAGCTAAACAAATGTTCAAATATCTGTTGGATTGCTGATTGGTTATTGTTTTTTAACCCTTTTACAATTTATCATTTGTTTTTAAAGCTATGACTTTAGACACAATAATGGATAGATATGTTTTTGGTTGGGATTTTTTTACACATTGTGGATATCAGTTTTAATGAATGACCGCTGTAAGGAGACAACGTTTTTTTTTCAAACATAAAAGATACATTATCAGTTACACAAACCAGCGCATTCAATACTGCATCTTAATTTTACACAATAACATAGGTCGATGTAATATATGTCTGCCGAGATATGGTTCTGGTATAATTATACCGGTAATCTGACATCACGCCGACGCGAATGTCTCTCAATGACCATAATCTTCACTGATTTATTAACCCTTTAGCATTAATACGTACATATATACTACTGGTTGTCTGGAACTTAAGCTTTTAGATAGTTCCTAGAGAAAACATTTCGAAATATTTTGAAATGTGATCAGATTAATCTCTTTCCACAACCTTTTTCTAGCAATGTGCTTTTAGCATTTATTATATAGATAGCGGTGAAAGATTGAGATTTCCCAGTGAAAGAAAAGTGATAATTAACTGTGAAATTATTTTCCATAATTTCACTCTAGGAAGTGACGTCACAATAGACGTTGTCAACGTTGTTGTTAAGTAAACGTCAGAGCGGATTAATTTTGGAAACGTAGTTCATGAAATGAATCATCTATGGAACCATCAAATATGCATGAAGATCTATATAATAAAAACTATAACTAATCCTTGATTCTGATTATCGAAAATATTCAACTCCTGATCGAAAAAACGCTGTAATTACTGCGTTATTCGATCATTCGTTGAATATTTTGCGATAATCAGAATCTTGGATTAGTTATAGTATAATTAATAGTCCATTTTTTGTAAGTTTTATGGTATTGTTTGTTTTATTCTAAGTTTGAAATCATCGTACATATAATTTTCACATTGTACCTCCGATTAAATATTTTTGTTTTTGAAGCATAGTTTAAAAAGATACATCGGCAAACAAATACCAATACAAAAGGGAAAAAAGAAAAAATTCTAAAATCAAAAATATATGAAACAAATATAGAAACAAAGATAAATATAGATTACACCACAAGATTTCGTTCATTGCCATATTTTATCCACTAGAGATAGTTATATTGTTAAATTTAACTATCGAGAGTGGATAAAATATGGTAATACTGGGGATAAAGTGGTGTAATCTTTTTCTCTAATGATAAATGATAAACACCGAGCATTGTATTCCGAATAGATTTGGCGGGCAACAGCACGAGGCTTTATTCAACATACGTTGAATATGAAAATTTATCTAACGGGTCAAAACCGGTTTAATCTTTAGATATCATTAGAGAAATATAGATTATAACATGTCCTCTTCCATATTGGCTCTGGTATTATACCGAGACTGTCATATCGGCCTCGAGGCGCTGGCTGATGGCCGATATGGGTCGAGGGATGATACTAGGGCTGATATGGAAAAGGACATGTTATAATCTGTTTATCACGTATTTAATGTAGAATTCATAAATAATGAAAAAACACAATTAATGGTATCTTTAAAGACAATGAACACAGTAGTTTAAATTCGATTGACAAAAAATATTTTCTGAAGGAAATGATACCAGGGACGATTTAGAAAATGACCTTAATGATCCGGCTATGTATCACGTTTTGAATTTTCCACACCAAAGAGAAAAAAAAACATCCCAAAGTCAACTTTTTAAGGTTATATTTTGCACGTATCAGAAAGTAGAAGAATGGAGCCTGCTGCTCTGTGATAACTTTTTTGTGGAGAGTTTGTTTTACATCTTTAATGTTGTACACTGTCTTTAAACTAATGAAATAAAGAGCATTTCTATGTGTTTTTTTCATTCTATTTGAATCCGTTGTCAAACCTAAATGCATGATGAGGTATATAAACGTCAAACTACTTTGACGTCATCAAAATGTGTTCACCAGGGCATGATAACCGGTTATTTGCACGGGACAGTGATATGGATGGACAATCATTACAGTTGTTGCATATGCAAAAGTCTATGTATAAAACATAAATATGTGAATAATAAAGAAATAATATGAAAACACGGCAATTCATATTAAAGACAAACTAAGGAAGACAAAACAAATTAACAAAAATGAACAAGAACGCCACAAAACCACAGCAGTAGCAGTGTGAATTTGCGAAATTTGGAGGTATCATCATGTGCTCCTGGAGATTGAGATTTATAACGCAAAGCACACGTCAAAAAGCCGACCAGGAAAGGGAATAGAAAGGTATATCTAGAAGTTTATTGGTGTGTGCCTTTTCTCATCCTTAGACAAAACCAATTAAAATCCTGTCAAGCTACACAATATTTCTAGTGATTTCTTTTCTAACCAGTAGCAAATTGGGGTAATAACAAAATTTCCGAACAGAATTATCAAGAGCCGAAGTCAATGAGACAAAAAGACAAATCAGGTGGAAACCAACGGAAAATTGTCGACCGCAACGCTCCTGACTTGGTACAGGCTCTTCAAAAGAAATGTTGGGCTCAACAGGTTTAATGGCTAGCCAAACCTTCCCTTCTATTGCGGTAGTGTCCGGTAGCAACTCAACAGAGATCGCCATTGAAAGGCCGTAGACAGTTAAAAAGAAATTAACCTCCCAGTATTAAGTAAAAAAAGAATCTTGAATCAGAGTTCGGACCGAAATTTCGAATTTTTCCACAAGGGAAAGATATCTATTAAAGAACTTTTTTAATGATCATATGAAATTAAATTTTATGAAGCCTTGATTAAAAGGGCGGTCACGATGATAAATATGTCAAACGAATATGCTGTGAAACATACACTCCGTAAGTAGGAGAAGCTGGAACATTACTGTCCATGTTAAGGAAATTGATAATTTTGAAACTGAAATCGTCCCTTTCGTCGTAAATTTTAGTACCGCGATGACCATTTTCGTCAAATCGAGATGTACAAAGCAAGTCCAAAAACAGATGTAGATGTGGTGGTTTCTGACGTTTCCTTTATCTCTAGTTCAATCAGATATATCAATGGGATGCCAACTTGCTGTAAATATACAGCACATATATGTATAGATTGTGAATATATCTCACAGGAGGCTCTTAGTATATGTTTCACATCAATGTGTTGTAATTGCACTATTTCCCTTTAAAAACAAATAGAATGTCGCTGTAGCATATATATTCCATATCTAAAATGAATTGAATAATGAACAGATATATCATGTTTTGGAGGGGAATTTGCGAAAAATACCAGTCGAGAGATGTTATATTTCCCGAGCCCAACGGNCGAGGGAAATTGCATTCTCGAGACTGGAATTTTTCACTAATTCCCCGACCAAACATGATATATCTGTTTAATTCTACCGAATGACTTTATATGAAGCGCACAGATGACGTCGTTTTTAAATTTTTTACAAGCGTCTCAGTGAAAGGTTAAAAAAGGCAAATTTTTTTAGCAAATACCCCGGCAGAGGGTAAAAAGTGACAAATTTTTAGGCAAATACCCCGCTGCTTGAAAACTTGCTTGAAATTACATGGGTTTGTCAAAAATACACCAGTATTCGACTAATCAAATTGCAGCATTCTATCATAAGGTAGAATTAATAACAAAATACCGAAGTTGCTCTTAATTTGGATTCTGCATACGCGAATTTCGACACCTTATGTCTCGTCAAAAGCAGATAAAATCAAATAAATTGGAAATCCATAAAAAAGGTGACATTTCAATATATTCCAATTCTCCAAAATGCAAAACCAACATAGAAAAACACACAAAGCAATTTTAGAAAAACCATTTTGTCATATGAGAAACTAAAGGATGGATTGCAATAAGGCCGTTTTCCGGCCCACCTGGAATCTAGTTATAATATGTTTCAATGTAACCTTAAATATTTGTAGTTTAAGATTGCACAATAAAATATCAAAACGCGCATGTGCAAGTCACGTGATCACGTGATTTTACTAGTACTCATGTCAAAATCATAAATAGAGTATGAAACGAATGAAAATTGGCACATTGCCAAATCAACAATGAATCCCATTTTGATATTGAAATAATATGCAAATGGTGCAATTCTACCCATTATATAATTCTTTTGTTAATTAATTTCTTTTTTGAAAGGAAAAATACAGTTTAACTCTTTGTGAGAAAAATCTACACAAAAACTTTATTTTTCGAGGTAAATGAAGTACTTTGCCATTCCTTTTTTTTTTATTTTGGCTGGGATTACTATGAATTTGTGCTCGTCCGACAGATTTTCATATATTTTACATATATTTCTATTTTTTAAAACAAGTGTCACGTTACTGAACCTCAATAAGATGCTTTTGGCGACTTTGAACGATTGAATGGTATAAGCATTTGCTTTACTCTTAAAATATTTTTTTGGTTTTTGAAATTTTTGCCTCGAATTCAAACACTGAGACATGGATTGCTGCAATGTGAATATTTTGCACTTAATCTGGTGTGATTAAAGAATATCTGTGTTAAATATTCAGAAGTTTTATTATGAATTATACCTATGAGGACAAAAACTAAAGATGCATGTATCCGTTATATTTTAATTAACTCAGGCAGGGGATTGTTGGATTCATATATTCAAGCATTATTTCTCTGCAAGTGTCACCTCTTTATGAAAGTTATAGGGGCTCCTGTGACATATCGAAAGGGGAACCCTTTTCTAAGAAGACAAATTCTTCTTAAAGGTCAGTTATAAAATTAAAGATATAACATACAAGATTGAAAATACAAAGAAATTACAAATTAGATGATCAAATTTCTAAGGTATATTTTTTACATATGCACAGATGATGCTTAAAAGGCAATTGATTTTTCCACGGCTAATATATTTTGTTTAAATACACAAAAACAAAATTTTATATCGGGGAAAAACAATCAAGGCAAAATTAACAAAAAGATATCATCTACTTTTGGCAAATTTCCACTCTAGAAAATAAGCTCATGCAAGATCTAGAATACTAGCAAAACCACATTTACTGCGAATTTTGATCATTTGCATGAATGAATTAATCAAGCTTTGCTAAATGAGACAAATTACAAAACAGAATATCATAAATACACTAAACTTACACTTTAGAAATACATTTTTTTCAATTTTTTTTAATATGACTTGCACGCGGAACCAGCTTGGCAGTTTGCATGCATAAGTCTTATTCAATAAGTTATCTCTTGTAAATTTATGAGGGTTGTTCCGAATGCAAAGCAGGGTTAAAACTGAGTTTTTATATACCCAATGTTGACAATTTTTCCATAGGCTCAATGAAGAGGGGTAGAAATGAGCTAATTTCGATAGAATTAAGTAATGTTTTGAAAAAATTCTTATATGGTTAAAAATTACATATGTTCTGATGTTGAAACGTATCAACGAAGTTATACTTTTACTTAATCTTTTGGCAAATAAGTGCGCCGATTTAAGGCCTTAATGCAACCCATCCTTTACAAACAACTTTGGAATTTTATTATTCATAATTCCTAAATTTCTCTGTTTTGCCTATATAAGGTAAGGAAATAATCCTTGACTTTCTTTCAGATTTTTATAGTTTTTGTTTGTTTGGAGAACAAATAGAAATTAGCATTAATTGTATTTTTTTGCGAGAACTTGAAATACACAAATGTACTGTGCTTAACTAATGCCATTTTGCTTTAGCATTACTTGATAAATATGACTTGATAGCTGTATTTTAATACTTGATTAATCATTCCTGGTCGGCAATAAAACATGGTATACGGACACACGACAGAAAGACATTTATAGTGATGGCTACACATCTTATAGTCTATAATTCTTGATAGAAACTAACTGGAAATGGAAAGCAATTTTACAATTATATAGTAGTAGTCTAGACACTATATGTGATTAAGCTAATAGATATTTTTTCTGGTTAATATATGTCATCATGGATACTTGGTTTGTATGTGAATCAACATATGACCTTATCAATACATTATAAGAAAAATTGATACGAAGAATATATCATAGTAAGAAAGTATAAAAATACTCATGTAAATGAAAGGATATGGCGTAAATACGCATGTGACAAAATCCAAACAAATTAATAGTAAGTTCAAGTTATATGGAACAATACTTTTATTGTTGTTTTTCATCTTTAAGTCATCATGAGGCTTTCAGCAACTAGGAAACACTTATAACCTATAGATTCACGATTTCTACATACTGTATTGATGTTTGGATATCGTTTCTGAATTTTGCGGTATTTTAAACCTGTTTAGATCATTTGTCCCCCTCTAACGTTTAAGGTGTCTAGATGGAATTTTATGAAATTTTCTGTGTAGAAACACAATTTTCTCAAAATATAAAATAAAATATAAAAGTTTGGGTTCACCGTTCATTTAAGCACAAAAACTGAAATTAAAAATCTAAGAATTCACACAAAAATGATAGGTAAAATGATTATATCAGAGCATGGCTTTAAAACTATATTGTAGATTTTGTTCATACTTTACATGTGTTTTGAAATCATTTTAAAGCTTATATTAAATAAATAAAAAAGGGGTCATCGATAATATGAGAGAGATAAATAGCAAACAATTTGTCTAGTGATATCCAAGTGAAATTCTTTTATCAAATTATCTCCCTTTGCATAATTTCTGTTTTCTGTAGATCCAGAGACTGTTTTAGTTATCATACCACCATTGATTTTCCCGTATTTGTCTTGTTAAACTGGTCATGTTCTGAGAACCATAGCACATTTACTGTCGTTTCAAATAAAGCGAAACTTCTTATCTAATTAATTAGATATATTATGAGCCTCCACAAAAATTTTGAGGACAACTTTCATTTAATATAAGAAAATGCGCTCCACCGGAAGTATACTACTATCAAAAATCAACTTTCACCTTCACTGCCAACCCGTGAAATGGTCATGTCATTGTTTTCACCCCCCAAAAATTATTACAACTGACAGGAATAAAATAAGATGTTCAGCTTTCAAACAGTATGCAGGTTAAGTACATTGGATACAGAACTATACTCCATTGATAAGTTCTATTTTAACATAAAACCTTTAGCGGACGAATTTCCTTTTGGGGTATGATACATGTTGGGTACATGTGTTTTAGTTCATCTGTATGTTATGAAAATGTTGTAAAAATGACAGGAAATTAGATCAAATTATCAAATCAAATATTTATTGTCATATAAACATAGTTTGTGACATTAACAAATTAATCAAATAAAACTAAAACAAGCAAGTAAAAAACAATAACAGAGTTACGAGTCCCTGTCCTCAATTCTAATGACCGTTTTATAAAGGTCCCTATTTTTTCTACTTGCTTCAGTGTTGATGGGCACAGCAAGAATATAATTTTGTCATTTTCAGTGAACGTGTTAAAATTTTTTAGCATCTTCAGATATAATCACGTTGAAAAGATCTGATCGTAAGGTAGAATTTTTCTTACAATATAACAATTAGTGTGATTCATCATCCAAAATATTGCAAAACTGGTATAGTCTATTTTCTCCAGGTATCTTTAAGTATCTACCTTTTTCTATTAACAAATTATGATCACTTATTCTTAATTTTACAATTTGTCTTCTTTTTTCCAAAAATATGTGAATTTAAGTAAATTTCTTTTTCCAAATTTTGTTTGAGATTTTAATATAACAAAGTTTGCTAGTATTATCTATTTTTTCATATTTTTGTTCATACACCCTTTTGTAATAATTTAAAAATTGTATTTTTAGATTTTTTTTTCATTGAGACTATCTGAACCTTCTAAAATCCCGAAGAGTCTATTGTTAATAAGAATGATTTATTTAACAAGGAGTTGACACCAGAATTTATAAAATCTAATAAATAATAACCTAATTCAGTTCGTACTGCTAAATGAGAAGAGGTTTTACGAGTACTTAGAATAAATTTACAAAAAGATAAATGGTGTTTTCCCAAACAAGTTTTATCTATAAAGTTGAGAAAATCAGACTCTTTTTCCAGTGATATATGAACGCTGTTTAGCTCTATGAAATGCCAGATATGTATACATTTATTAATGTAACCTCTGCATTTTACGTTGCTATAGGCTGTACCGTTGTATCGAACAAACTGCATGCAACATTTACAGGTAAACTGTTCAAGGAACCAGTATAGGATTTAATGCCAAATAAAACTGTTGGCCTTTTTTACCAGTTCCTCTGGTTTGATTTAAATGATTTTAAATGATATTTTAATGATTTGAATTTCAATTTGATTTAATTTGTACTCCTATAAAAGTATATTCTGAAACATTTTCTAAATCCTGTTTTTTATATTTTATAAATGATTTTTATTGTTTTAATATTTGAATGTTGAAACACCCTAGTTTTTATCTTTTTTATATTTAAAGTCAATTGCCATTTGTCACAGTATTAAACTATTTTGTAAACCTTCTTTACTTTCAGATAGTATCAATAAATCATCAGCAAAAAATAGGTACTTTTTAACTATCTTACATTTTAAATAACTACAGTGCTCCCTCGTTATACCGCACCTCTTTAACGGCGGTCCCTCAACTTATCGCCAACCATTTTCAAGGTACATCTTTCAAAAAGTTCCATAGTTTCTATGTAATTTATTCCCTCGATATATCGCCACCCTCACTTTTGCCAAAAATTTCCCTGGTCCGAAAGGTGGTGATATAACGAGGATGCACTGTATATTGTTAGACTTCTTAATGAATAAACCTAAATGAACAAGTATTACATTGTAGACAAAAAAAGTATATTTTGATTTCAGATTTTTCAAATGTTTGGATTTTATCTGCACTGAAGAGACGGGGGTTGCCGAATACATCGGCAAACGAATACCGAAGCAAGAACGAGGAAAGGGGGAATTAAAAAATCATAAATCCAAAATCACGGCAATTCACAGACATTGTCTATTTGCAGAACTAAAACTTTCCTGCAATTTCAGTATTTTGTTCATTTTCAAATTTAAGTGTTTCCAATGCTCACATTTCTGAGTGTACCACTTATTCACCAGCCCTGCAGTCCAGTATTTTGGTGCTGGCCCGAAAAACCAATTTTTGGAAACTTTCCATATCTAATAAATAAATACCGAAGTTACTGTGAATTTTGATTCTGCATATCTAAATAAGAAAATTTTGTTAAAAACTAAGGATTACCCACTTATGCAAAGCTTTGTCCAGAGCTGAGTTTGTTTTTCTATTTAGGTTCATTTGATTATTTGCTCTCCATCAGCCTTGTCCGCTCTTTCGATTTGTGGATTTTCAATGTTTTGATTTTATCTGCTATGATGAGACATAAGTTGACAAAATAAGCTAAGGACAGAGCTATGCAAGAGGGACATACTCCTAGATTTAACAAAATTTTCTTAAATTTATATATTTCAAACTTTCAAATAAAATCGGTTTTCGGGTCAGCACCGAAGTACTGGCTACTGGGTTGGTAATTACCCTCTAGGACTAACAGTCCACCAGCAGTGGCATCGGCCTAGTGGTAACAAATAACAAAATACCGAGGTTACTGTGAATTAAGGCTCTGCATATGCGCATTTCGACAACTTGTCTTATCAGTGCAGATTAAATCAAAACATTTGGAAATCCATGCATCGGAATATGTGTAAAAGCTGATAGAGAACAAATTAGCAAAGGATCTAAATAGGAAAGCCAAAATCAGTTAAGGACAGAGCTATGCAAGACGGAGATACTCCTTAGATTTAACAAAATTTTCTTAAATTTAGATATTTCAAATTTTCAAATAAAATCGGTTTTCGGGCCAGCACCGAAGTACTGGCTACTAGGTTGGTAAATACTAACAGTCCACCAGCATTGGCATTGACCCAGTGGTAACAAATAACAAAATACCGATGTTACTGTGAATTTAGGGTCTGCATATGCGCAAACAATTACTAGTCCTAGACTTTTATATCGAGAACGTTCAACTCATGCTCTATACTTTTATGAATTTTCGCTCATTCGCTATATATATATATATATATATATATATATATATATATATATATATATATATATAGAATAATGTAAGTTTTGTTTTTGATACTAGAAATATTGGCTGACAATAATGGACGAGCCCCTTGTTGGCGAGTCCATTATTGGAGCCAATATTTCTTGTATCAAATACAAAACTATCAACTATCATTTTTTTTTATCGGTAATTAACTAAATCATTTAATAGAACAAATTTTAAAAATTAATGTTAATTTTCAACAAATCGTGAAATTGACTAGTATTGATTAGTAAAAGAATTTGTACGATCTACTAAGAGTCTCAGTAGATGTATAATTCGTTGTTTCATTGAATGATTCCGATTGACAAAGTAGGCGTGGCCTAAGATACTTTTTGCCAATATTTTTTCGTATTCGGGCAGTAGCAAATACTGAAAAATATTTGCTTCGTGAGATTAAAGATAACTCATACAAATTACCGGTAAATATATATATTTGGCATGAGAGTTCAGTTTCAAAACATGTGACAACTGTAAGGTTCATAACTGTAAGTTCTTTCTTGTATTTGTAAGTTCGAGGCATATATTATTGGCAATAGGTTTTGATGGGACTGAAACATTTATACACATGTTTCATTCCCAATAAAACCTATTGCCAATATTTTACGCGTCGAATTTAAAAATACAAGAATGAATAAGTTCTTGATGCTTTATATGACTTCTGCAATTTAAGGGGGTTCGATACTCAATTTCAAAATAAATACGATTTCAAATAGATGTGACTTTTTGTTAGAAATTAAAAGAAGAAGTAATTTAAGTGAAACAAATTGATAGGTTGATGATCTTGTTTTTGAATTATAAGTGATTGAAAATTTGGTGGAAAACTGAAATCCTCGGTTTTTTTCGTAGGATTTATATAAGCAAGGTTAGACCATGAATGAATGTGACAGAATAAATATAATTTAATGATTTTTTTTTCAGAATGCTCATAAAGATGTATACTATGAAATTATGTGAAAAAATAAGGGAGTCAGTGGGCAAAAAATTACAATGCTTTTAAATGGATAAAACCAAAGAATTCCGAAAATCTGACAGGAATCCCAAAACATGAGGAGCGAACCTCCTTCACTTAGTATGTTAAGTGATATGAGTTAGGAAACTGTGTCCTGAACACCACATTGGAACTCTATTAAATTTTGATACTTTTAATGATTTCAATTACCTTTTTTGAGTAATAACTTTTTGTGTTCAAACAAAATCGCAGCTGATTTGTCCTATCATGAAGCATGCCTTTTTCCAGGAAATATTTTTCTAAATCCAATCTTCTTGTTGCTTTGGCGTCACAAACCAGTAAAATTTTACATCACTGGTTTTTTCCACTGTACATGTTTTTCTGGCAGTTTGTTTAATTGTTTATCTGTATACACTTTAGCTAAATAAGTCGACAAACCACTACCAAATCATAAAAGTAGAAAAGAGGTTAACTAGAATAAAAAATATGAAAATATGATACTTAAAATTATACAAATAATGACAAAATTCCAGATTTATTGTTTTATAGTACTGAACAAGAATACCGCATCACTAAAACACTAGCAGTGAGAAACCCTTAAATAAAACTAGAGGTATCATCAGATGTGCCGGAATGTTAAACATGACCTGCTCTACGTCATGTTATTAATATATGGATTGCAAAGTTAAATAATTAAGCGTTACTGAAACCACAGAACACACGTATTAAACATTGTTCTACGTCATGTTATAAGTGAATGGATATTCAACTTTCCCGCCAATAAACTAAGAGTCACTAACACCACAAAATACACGCATTCTATAGAAATCGTAGTTAGTGTATGCTAAATTTAGAATCACGTGTTTGGTTTGTTTGTTGCTTAAAATTTCAAATGCCCTATATGTATGTAATCTTGGAATTTTTGGTTTTCAAAATAAATATCATTCAACACAAACTTGATTTCGCGGTTGTATTTCGAGCTACTAAGTTGGCCAATAAGGTCTGTAAGTCTCGTTCAAAGATGCAACTTCAGGGTTCATAGAAGTTGTATTTTTTGACGTATGACGTTTCCAATACAAAATCGAATGTATGTTCATGTTTTTTAAATTTTATCGTGAAAACTCGGTGTGACATGACGAGACTTACAGACCCTACTGAATAAAAATATTGCCAACCTTTTTATTTTTGAGCTTCAAAACTGCCGAGTCAAATTTTTTCTTCACACTATATTGTAATTTGTATATTAAGTCTCGTCTCGACAGCAACTTAAATGCATATTAAGAAATGTAGTCCTACAAATTGAATTGACGATATGTTACCACCGACATGGTTTACTTTAGGGAGACATAAATGTCGGAGGAAATGTTCAGTTAATATTATAAAACCTAGTATATTTAATTTCAGTAATGTACCGATGTAATCCCTGCTTAAATATAAATAAATACGATGAGATGGAAATGTTTGACTAGAATGTGTCTGGGTACAGATACCATTACGCCGTTAAATATATTAATGGGGTTTGTTCTGTCATTGCTTGAGTTCAGTCCACTTTTTTTTTCATTGCACTTATTTTATGAATAGTAATTGTTATATACACTTGGCCATAAGTTAAGGACCATCCGATTTGAAAGTTTATTTCAAAGTCATATTTTTGAATTTTGTTTTGCACTTTCACATATTTGGTGTACTAAGCATATTGCATTGAAATGCTGTCTTAGTTTTTGAAAGAAGGAGAATAGCACTGCAAACATGCTTAATGAAACATCGTTACTTCAAAGTTGAACTACCCTTGTTCCTCAAGGCTATCACAAAGAGTGAAAATGATTTCTTTTTTCGGAGCAATGGCTGTTTTGACGTTGAAATCTGACAAAATGTGTTCTTGTTGATTACTTTTCTTTAACATCTGTGTAGTTTTGTTATTGGAAGTGTGCCAAATTGATGTAATGTTATGGCTTAATTATTGAGGTCCATTTCATCAAAAATCCATGAAAACTTTATTCGAAGTGTTTTAAAGTTCTGACATTAAATTCTGTGCATTTTATCATTATTAACGGTAAGTTTTACTGTGTAGATGGGAAAATACTGATAAATGAAAATGGTCGTTTTTGTAAAAATGGGGACAAAATGGCATTTCCGTTTTGATCGAGTGTCAGAATACCAATTTTTATGGTAATCTATGCCTATGTGAACAAAACAACATTTCCATCCAATTTTATGCAAATGTCAGAACTGACGTCAATTGCATGAAAGAAATTTTATGCCAAAAAATGCAATTTTGTAGACAAAAAATGTGTCACTGTGGCATCCGCAGACTAGATAAATTCATAAATTAGTATGAATAAGATTACTTTTAGGAAGTTCAATGCAACAACAGACTACAGTACCATGAAGTCCTAATCTTGCCATTACTTGACCATTTCTTGATAAATTACGCTTCAAAACTGTTATTAAAACGGATTATCTTCCCTACATGAATTGATGACGTATCCAAAGGTTCAAAAATACGGTTTCATGTGTTTTCGTCGTGAATGTGTGTTTATTTCGACAATATGAAATTTTCATTTTCTGATAGCCGGATTATTTACAAAAAAATCGTACATTTCAGTGAAACTTGTTTCCTTGCACTCAACACCCATTTTACACCCCATTTTTCAAATAGCCATGGAATATGCATTTTTTGTGTGTGACTAGTGTAACTTTACGATTATTTTCTTGTAATTTGAATAATTTCTTCAAACATTTCTTGAAAATTTAAATACTAAATTTATTATTTAAAGTTCATCTCAAACTGAATTGTGAGTGGTCCTTAACTTATGGCCAAGTGTATATTTCTTTTCGTACTATGTAAAATATCTCTGATACAACATGTAACCCATTAAATCATATGATTTACGTAATGTTAAGAATCACTTAGAATAATAACAAAGATATTTTGGTACCTCAAAACTGATTTAATCTTACCACTTGTTTTTTTTCTAGTGCCCATACAAAATTCAGCTGTACACGAGTCGGTGTATGCTTAATTGCAACTGTTGGCCATTTTATTTTTTAATTGTATGTATTGTTTTTTTTTTTTGGTCTCTCCTTGTTTATTTTTGCAATTAAGATTTCCATATTCACTTTTTGTGAATTGAATTCATTGCATTTTCTCTTTTTTTAATATATCTTCCTTTTGCCGATGATTTGGACAAAACATCAATACAGGAAAAGTTATCTGTTAGTATATCAAATACAAGTGTTGACAAAGATATGTCTCATTCGGATATTAGCATTTTGTCTATACATGATGAATCTAATACAGAAAGAAGAGAAAAAAATGTTCCGGTTAAAAGTATCTGACGGCATGCAAAGAAAGAGAATCAATGTAACAAATTTAGTCACAAAACCCAGAAAACCTAAAATATAAGGTCAAGGACAATAACAGTTTACAGATGGACACACAATCGCGTGTATATTGTTTATAGATAAAATTTGGCGATACTAGATGTTACAACTGCTGAATAATGAAAGGCCAAGTCATTGAACCAGGATTAAATGATAAGTGAAAGACTTATCTTTATCGGTAATTTATATGAGTTTCCTTCGATTTCACGAAGCAAATATTTTCAGTATTTGCTACTGCCAGAATACGAAAAAATATTGGCAAAAAGTTTCTTAGGCCATGCCTACTTTGTCAATCAGAATCAATGCAACAAAGAAATATACATCTATAGAGACTCTTACCGGATCGTACAAATTCTTTTACTAATCGAAACTAGTCAATTTCACGATTTGTTGAAAATTAACATTCATTTTCAAAATGTGTTGTATTAAATGATTTACTTGATTACCGATAAAAAGAATAATAGAGGTTTTGTTTTTGATGCAAGAAATATTGGCTCCAGTAATGGACTCTCACCACAAGGGGCTCGTCCATTATTGTTCGCCAATATTTCTTGTATCGAAAACAAAACTTCCATTATTCTATATGAATCTGCTGAATGTAACACTAAACTAATTATGAAGAGTACATTTGCTAAGAAATTGAGATGAATGTAGAAATATAAATAATTCAATTGTAAATTTTGGTCAGGGTAACATGCCATGTTTCAGGCTGATACGCATCAACTTAGAAGCAACAAATTACAACAACAAAATGTTGTGAGCACCAGTGTTACATTTGCCAAGAAATGAACATGAATGCAAAGAATTAAAAAGGCAACTAAACCATGAAATTAAGGAAAAGGCTACTTGACAAGTGTCAGATTGCATGTAGTCACTTAGAACCAGTAGTCAGTACTTCGGTGCTGACCCGAAAACCGATTGTATTGAAACTTACAATATCTAAATTTTGCAAAATTATGTTAAAAACTAAGGAGTATCTCCCTCATGTTCTCCATCAGCTTTAACATATTTTTCGGTAAATGTACTTCCAAATTTTTGGTTTTATCTGCACTGATGAGACATAAGTTGTCGAAATGCGCATATGCAGAAAATAAATTAACAGTAACTTCGGTATCTAGAATAAACAATAAATTAATGGAGAAACTGTGTTACAATTGATTGGAAATAGACATAAATTTGACAAAAAAAAAAAAAAAAAAAAAAAAAAAAAAAAAAAAAAAGAATAAATAAATAACCCCTATTACATGGTCATCAATATCAAAAATAAAAATTAAGTCAACGAACCATGAAATCACGTACAAGTTTTCTGCACAGGTGAAAGATTGATATGTAACCTTGCAATTACTGTTAATTTCATAACTGTGGTTAGTAATCCTATTGCTGAGAGAATTGATCAATATGTTGGTGTCTTTGCCTAAAATGTTTACGAAAAAGGTTTAAATATTCTTCAATTGGTCATTTATTTTATTTATAGGTCAGGCATTTAAATCACATTGGATGAAGAATGGTGTTCAGTCAACCCGAACAAAAATACCCACTTTAGGAATTACAGTATAGTACATCTCAACTTTTACCTAGGTTTTAAATAAACATTATCATTATCAATGATAAAGAGGCGGGAAAAATCTAATTGTAGTAGCAGTGGTTTAAACAGTACACCTGGTTAATTGAAAAATGCATGTTTATCCTCGATTGGCTTTTCCAATATAAAAATCAAGTTTTGGTGAACTTGACTTGTTTCTTGTTGAAATTGAAAATCAGGTAAATTGCTCCATATCCAGGACAAATACAATGATTTCTACCTTGAAGGTCAAACTTCTATTGAGGAACCGTTTGTGTACATTCAGTAATATGAAAATTGTTCCAGATTATATTACTATCATTTGCAATTCCTATTTACACTCTCATTATTTATTTCCTGATACACAACAGCATGATTTTGGACTGGCTGAACACACGGGGTATTAACTTCCATGTAAAGGGTAGGCACATATGTGCGGCTCAAAAGGGTCTACTTTTTAGGGTTGGCAAATATATGATACGACTAAATATAAATGTGATATAATTCTTGAAATATAGCTTTATTGCAGCATTTCGACTTTATTCCCACAGACTATTTTCCCCATCGCATCCAATATTGCCATAAGTTTGATGAAGGATTTTCTATTTTAGAAAGTCTAATAATCTTAGTTTACCCTTACAATTTTAATCTACAAATATATACTTCTTTATATTGAAATTTCGTGTAGCACGATACCAACTTAAGATGTAAATTAGACTTAAGTAGCCCTTTAAATTAAATTCGCAATGAATTACTACAGGCATTATTTTATTGAGCGAAGCATGAAGAAATATATTGAGTTTATATATAGCAAGATGAATTTGATTTTGTTAAACATCGACGTAAATAAATACAGAGAGCAATGAATGAATATGTATTGTGATTGACTTTGTTTAGGTGTTGCTCCTTTCTTGTATATTTTTCATTTATTCATTTTTTAACTAACTTTGCTGCCAAATGGGCACAAATTTTACACCCGTATTAGACGATCTGTTTTTCCACTCATAAGAGGCTGAATTCATCGAAAGGCTTCTTCAAAATAAAGATAAAAACTGACCTATTGCATTAATTTCAAGTTCCGTTAAATAGATGACATTTTAACACTAAACAACCCTGGCTTTTGTGATTTTCTTCATCTTATCTACCCAAAAGAGCTCCAAATTAAGGATACTACAGAAACTTCCACAACGGCCTAGTTCCTTGGCCTTCATCTTAAAATTGACAACAGAGGTACCCTACAAACTAGGCTGTATGACAAACGCGATAACTTTACTTTTCAGATAGTCAACTTCCCTTTTTTTGAAACAACATCCCAAAAGCATCGGCGTATGGAGTTTACAGCTCCCAATTCAACTAATTTGCTACTAAAGGTCCTTTGGTGGATACAGTGACTACCTTGATAGAGCTCGATTGCTTACAAGAAGGCTACTTAAGCAATGGTATGTTACCCATAACTTGAAGTCATCACTATTACAATTACAATTACAATGGTCCTTTGATTGTTCGGTTTAGACTATCGGTTCGATTCTCTATTACTATCACATATTCCCTCGCCGTGATTTCGGTCTCCTTGTTGGAATGCATTAGTTGTTCGTCTTACTTAAGTTATATGATTTACAAGATTTCTGTCATCGATATTTATTTTAATTAATTATTCACACAAAAACGTGCCAATATATATTCAAATATTACAGTTTTATATATGTCTATTGATAGGAAAATCGTCAGAGAACAATGAAATCAATTTTTAGTCGAGTTACAACTTGATTTGGTGATGCAGGCGGCGGGCTTACGTCAAAAATTGGCTTCCGGGTGATAACTCAAAAAGTTTACATCGAATCAAAATGAAACTAGAATAAATTGTTGGATAACAGGAGAGGAGGTACCCTCTACATTTTGGAGAAAGTACAAATGTACGTCAAAGATCAAAGTTACAGTTACCGAAAATAGACTTAAAATTTCATGAAAATTTGGTTTCCGGATGATAATTTAAAAAGTTTACTTCTAACTGGAATGAAACTTTATTTTATTTTTGGATACAATAAGGAGAGGAACGAGTTGTGTAAACCATTACCTGTCAATATTTCTAAGCTGAATTTGTTTCGTTACCAATACTCTTTCAATTTTTGGATATCAATGTAAACTCGTAGACTGTATACATTTCACCTTTACTACATCGCGAAAGCGGAATATTATGTAATTTCCAAGTAGGCAAACCACATGAACCTGATAAAATTGAAATAAATCGAAAAGACTGTTGCATATATTACACAAAGACTTATAATTTAGTTACGTAACGAGA
This sequence comes from Modiolus philippinarum, assembly GCA_002080025.1. Lineage (NCBI taxonomy): Eukaryota > Metazoa > Mollusca > Bivalvia > Mytilida > Modiolidae > Modiolus > Modiolus philippinarum. The sequence continues at coordinate 228,289 of MJUU01017934.1, forward strand.
CCAAAGATCCATATATAATTCCCGTCGGTATAACGACATTTCCTGTTAAAGGATGGTAAAGTACCTTAATTGTGATTAATTAGTAGACATATTTGTGAATGAACTTTCTTCTGCAACTGTGGACCTAACTTAATTAGCTGTGAATTGAACGCGACATTGTTGGGAAAATAAATTAAAGTTAATTGGTAGTTATAGACAAAATAAATGATTCTGTTATGATGGTCTACAAATCAGCTGTCTCAAAACACCCACTCATTTCAAACGTTGTGAAATGAAGAATATTCCATTTCAAATTGATATTTTTGCTGTGTTGATGAAAAACTAAAAATTATATATTATAAAATAGACATCGTATCAGGCTTTGTAATTCAATTATTACGCAAAAGTCCTGCTAAATAAACAGCAATATGTTGCATTGCCTTATAAAACATCTGGGCGCGATGTCTCGACTTTGTGGCACTAAGTATATTAAACAACATATAAATTCGATTCTCCATGAGTTATTTCGATAACGGTACTTTTTGTAATGATTAAATCTTTGGTTTCCAGCAATTGGATACCATTACTTCACAAAGAAAACTGTTTATATTACATAAGAATCTAAAAGTTGTGTTCTTTGAACATGAAGTCACCAGACGGCTTTGTCGAATCGTCACGATAACAAAAACATCTTGTGCTTGACAATAATCTGGAATATTAATTCACTCTGCGTATTGCTAATTTGTTTATCACTGGAATAGGTCTCTAGTGGTCTCAAAACGTTTTAGGCTCGTGATATAAGAATTTTATATCAACAAGATCTAGCCACTAGTTACCTCATTTTGAACAAAGAACTTTACTTCTTCCAAGTTACAATTTTAACATATTTCGGTTCATGGATTTTAAAATGTTTTGATTTGATGACATAAGTTGTCGAAATGCGCATATGCAGAAACTAAATTCACAGTAACTTCGGTATTTTGTTATTTGTTTCCACTGGGCTGATGCCACTTCTGGTGGAGTGTAAGTCCTCGAGGGTATTTACCAACCCAGTACGCAGTACCTCGGTGCTGGTCCGAAAACCGATTTTATTGAAAACTTGCAATATCTTAATTCAAAAAAAAAAATGTTAAACCTAAGAATAATCTTCCTCATGAATAACTGTGTCCTTAGCTCCAATAATATCAATCAGGATTTCGAAATACGCATATGCAAAAACTAAATTCACAATACCGTCGGTATTTTGTTACTCATTTTGGTTTTCCTATTTGGGTCCTATTGGTAATTTTGCTCTCTTTCAGCTTTTACACATACTTCGGTTAATGGATTGTCGATTGTTTTGATTTGATCTGCATTGATGAGACATAAGCGCAGATATAGGGGAGGTTTGGGTACCCATACACCGATTTAATCCCACCGCCGGCTTTTGCAAGTGCCGGTTCCAAGTCCGGCTGTCCCGAGTTCTTATCATTGTTTACATATGTCTTTTGTCTTATTCGTGTTCTTCATGTATATTTCTAAGGCATATTGTGGCATGTAATTATAATTTTCAGCCATTGTGTTTCCTGTTATCCATTTTTCACACAAGCTGTCGAAATGCGCATATGCAGAAAAAAGTAAATTAACAGAAACTTCGGTTTTTTGTTATTGGACATATCATTTCTTACATGACAGGTGATAAAAGCGTAGCAAAAGATGCAAACTGTGTCGTCCAAACTGGTTGAGTGGTTTGAAATGACATTTCTTGCACGTGCTTTATTAGCAAGTGACTTTTAATTTAAAATTTTCAATTTATATTGTAATATTCAGATCTTACAAATCATTCATGTGAGTTGCAAGCCGTGAAGAAGATACCACTGGTTTAATAGCCGATAAAAATTTCTAAACAATGAAAAAGAATGTTATTTATTTAATAAAATAATTCAGGACCATTCGTTTATTTACTTTCCGTCTCTAGCTCCCAATGATTTTATCTAATGCTCTGTTTTTTTTTTAAATATATCTAAACTTAAAGGATGACCCGTCGCATGTAGGTCAGCGAAAGTAAGTGTGAACCGAACCGTCATTCAAAAGAACGAACAATCCATGGACAATGGCAAAATCAGACACACTAAGAAACAAGGACACGACTTGAGTACGGGACAAAAAATAAAAATGAAGACACACATACAGATGAACAACACGGACCCAATAAAAAACCATGGGTGAGATCAGGTGTACCGGTAGAGTAAGCATCTCTGTCAAAATTATGAATGGACATCTTATAGGCAAGCGGCGAAGACGTAATTTTATAAATTTTAAATGATCTAAAAGCCTCATGGAATTTTATTTGCTCATATGAAAGGTTGAAATGTTAGCTAAAAGAGGGTTGTTATTACTGCCCTTTGAGTCGTTGGCTCTTTGACACATTCCCTATTTCCCTTCTTCTTTCTATTGTGTCGTAAACATTGAAAACTGGTCCAAACTGTGCGAAATTTGGGTTCAAAAGCGTCACCTTGTAGAACTCCTATTTTGACGAAGTCAAAGTAAATGAATCAAAATCGTTCAAAATTTAATAAAAAGTCATTGAAAACTTTGTAATGCTTTGAAATAAAGATTACTTCGTAAAATCCAATGACTATATATAGACATTTGGTAACATAAATGGCTTCATGTGCATCGTTTTTAGAATAATCACCAAAAAAGATATTTTAAGTATGTAGTAATTTTTCAAAAAAATTTGTTGATTTTGGGCTTAGCAAATGATGAAAACAATCATGAAAGCAGTGCTTTGGATACGTAAATGTTTTATGTTGCATAAGCTATCCAAATAAATTCCAATATCGGTGCCAAAACTGAAGACTGTCATTTGCTATTTTTTTCAAAATTATTGCCAAGTAGCTAGTTTTGTTACAAATGCATTTTTCGTCGTCAAATACATTTTTTTTCAAGAAGAACTGTAATAATGTCATCATATGACAATAGAGAAAACTTTTCATACTTAGATATCTAATGTATAGATAAATTAATGTCAAATGGTAAAATCGAACATAAATAGATGACAATTTTGGGTTGGAAATAGCACCTTAAAGAAAACAAAGACACAATTTACTAACAAAATATGAAGACAGATCAACATTTAACAGGTAAATCACCAAATACTTTTTGAAATACGCAATGAAATGAAACAATATTTTAAATAATGGCAGTAGAATACCGAAGGAACAAAGGAGTGGCAGTCAAATCCGGGAAGACGTGAATCTACCTGAAAATGTCCTCATTCATTTGGGATACGGACACGTCATCTAAATATAATGATATTGTGAAAGTTAAAATTGTTTAAGGTAACTGACATTGATGTAACACCGGGCATATGAGCAATACAGCGGAATCGCGAATCTAAATGTAAAATGTTTTATGATATCTAAAGGGAAAAACCTTAACAATAGAGACGACATTTAAAAGGTAAAAGCTAAGAAATAGAGATGATACAGATGTGTTTATTTTAGTGATCCATTTTTATCCCCAGCTAAAAAGCACAACAGAAATTTTGATTCAGACTGGGTCGGTTTGGAATATGAAACAAAATCGTCGATTCATTCCCGTACACTCGACCATTGGTAATGACATTGGTCCACTGATGTCAAAATTTCCTCTATTTTCACATGAACTTACGGGAAGTGACTCCGCTTGTGCATTTTAATTGGAAAGAAGTCCCTATTTAAGCTTGTCAAAGGTCAGTCAAGTCGTTTTTAAGATCCTGTTTCTCTAGCAGAAGATGACGTTGACAGTGTCATTGATGCTTCAAGGAAGGTAATTTCTTCATTGTACATGTATGACACAGGGGGCAGATTCAAGAAGTCGCACAACAGTCTAAACCAGTAAAAAGTTCAAATTGCTACAAGTAAAGACAAAAGTCTTGTGAAACTGCTTCCATGCAAACCATCTTTAAGAAAGCATATCTTACGAGTTATGTGGCAAAGCAGTTTCTGGGCGTTGTCATTTGTAGCTAAGCCAAACAATGGAGAACCAAGTGACAATGGTTGGAATTTCGAGGACAACAAATTAGAGCATCTGCTATTCGAATGACAAACTGCGTCCGGCTTTCTCTAAGACATGATTTGCTCATGTAAGGAAAATCGAGCATATTTATCTGCATGCGTGTGCAAAGAGCAGGGCCAGTATTGTACAGACTAATGTGCATGTCAGGGTAGTGAATCCTGTAACAATATAAAAACTGTTTGCTCTGGTTCTGAAACCAATGATTGACTACTTTAGGGATGCAAATATGCAAGTGTCTCATTGTAATAATAATCTTTTGAGTGGAAGCCAGGCAAGTGCCTGGTCTTTATCTGTACGTCTCAGTAATATCTAATGCTCTTTTTAACATTCTGGGCGTTTCATGTCTTCATGTGTTTTGCATTTTATCTGTTGTTTTAGATTTTACCTTTTAGATATTTTACTCTTTTATTTGTTATCTTTTCTCAGAAACTACAAGTTTGATCTTCATAAAAATGTTGTTAGATTTATTTATCCTAAAAAGTACAACATTATGCATTTATCGATGCATAAATTAAATTCACAGCAACTTCGGTATTTAGTCATTCATCGACAAGATGCAAGATAGAATATCCGTTTCATTTTCATATTCCTTTTCAAATTCATTGTTTAGATGTTTTACCTTATAGATACTATTTTTTATATTACCTTTTAAATGTCGTCTCTGTTCCTGATATTTTTTACTTTTTCAAATGTCGCCTCTATTCCTTATATTTTACACTTTAGATGTCGTCTCTGTTCCTAATATGTTGCCTCTTTTCCTTAGATTTTACCTTTGAAATGTCGTCTCTATTCCCCTGATTTTACTTTTTAAAAATTTCGTATCTATTTCTTATATTTTACCTTTTAGACGCCGTCTCTGTTCCTTATATTCTACCTTTTACATGTCTCAATTTCCTATATTTAACATTTTAAATTTAGTCTTCATTCCATATATATTAGTGTACCTATTACATTTTTATTCGCAATTTCCCTTTATAGCTCATATGCCCAGTGTAACATTAATGTCAGTCAGATTTTTACCTTTATAACTTTTACAATATCATTATGTTCAACTATTTATTGTTTCATTTTATTGTGTATTTCAAAAACATTTTGCTGTTTTATCTGTTAAGTTTCGATTTGTTAGTAAATTATGTCTTGTATATCCTTAACAATGCTATTTCCAACTCAGAAATTTCTATGTAATTGTATTCGCATTTACCATTTTACATTAATTTATCTCCCTTACACTTTTAATTATATAAGTATGAAAAGTTTTATTTGTTGTCATATGATGGCATTACAACATTTCTTCTTTAAAAAAGGGCGTTTTGACAACAACTCAAAATGCACTTGAAACAAAACTAGCTATGTGGCAATAATTTTGAAAAAATAGCAAATGACAATCTCCGGAGTTTGAACCGAGAATGCAATTTATTTTTATAGCTAATGCGACATAAAACATTTACGTAATCATAACAGTGATTTTATTATTGTTTTGATTACATGCTTAGCCAAAAAAAAATTCTTAAAAAATGAGAACACACTTAAAAATATCTTTTTTTTTGGTCAACTATTCTAAAAACGATGCACATGACGCCAGTTTGGATACCAAATGTCTATATTTGGTCATGGAATTTTACGAAGTAATTTTTATTTCAAAGCATTACACTGTTTTAAATGATTTTTTATTAATTTTTGAACGATTTTGATTTATTTACTTTGACTTGGTCCGAATTGGAGTTCTACAAGGTGACACTTTTGACCCCAAATTTCGTATAGTTTGGACCAGTTTTCAATGGTTTCGACATAACCTTCTGTTAGCTAACATTTCAACCTTTCATATGAGCAAATAAAATTATACGAGGCTTTTGGGTCATTTAAACTTTTAAATTAAGCCACTTTTCAAATACTAACCGCTCTACTAGTAAGTTGAGTCTGCGCACTCCGTTAGAAATCAAAGGCACCGTTATCTTAAAGTAATTTCCACTTTCCAATCCCAAACCTGAATATAGTTTCACAAATTTCAATTGTTTTCATTTCGAAACTGCCGTGCATCGCGAATTACATAAAATGCAAAATAGACAGTTATCTACGTAATCTCAGAATACGTATTGTTAGACTATAAAAATAAATAAATTTGAGCCTTACTTCTACACAATATCTTTCTACCAATAATATGAATCAGGTTTACGAATAAAAAAGAAAAAAAAAGAAAAAAAACACATCATTATCTAAAGCAAAGTCGATAACATTTTAACATTGGGAAATGTTATCTGAATCTACAATCTGTTATATAAAAGGGGATATTATGTAATATATATGTCGCGCCTTATTACTTTTCTACATTCAATTTTTTTATTTTACCGATACATTTGATAAATTATGAATTTAGCCATGCGGAAAACACCGTTACACATGTGAAATGTTAACCCAGATTAGAATCTACAACATGGGATGGGTCTTGCTTTCGGAACATTTTACACAGATTGAAATGAGAATGCATTTAAACAATGCGACAGATCAGTGTTATATACAACAATCTGATAGCATAGCAGAAAACAAATTCTGATGAAAAGGAAATAAGACAATATATTTCAAACAAAACACCTACGTTATTATTGCAGTAAGGTGTAGAAAAAAAGAAGGAAGTTTGGAGGAGTGCATCCGTTTATAAATCCACGTTCAATGAAGTAATAAGCGGGGGCCTAGTTAACAAATCGATTAAGTCCACAATCATTCGTTTACTCATAGTCTTAATGCAATTGTTATGTACAGTTATTATCAGTTTTTGTCGTAACCATATCCTGTTCTTGTTTTTATCAACCACTAGACTAAATAAATTCTGTTTTTTACAAAGTTTTGCAAATGCAAATAGTCATAACGATAACAGTTGGAATGGGTAGAATTAATAAAGTATGTCTCAAACTTTTAACTTGAAAACAATACACCAGTGTTCTTTTTACATTTTACTTGGACAAGTATTGATATATAAACCAACAATGAACTGTTTCATTCTTGAGACAGAATGAACGTTTGTAAAACATCTCGCTTATTTTGAATAATTTTGAAGAAGGAAATTTATGAGTTATTGATAGGCCTAAATTAACTTGTCATGGCTTTACTTTTGCTCATGCAAGCCGTATTTATAAAAGCGCTTGGGAGAATTACAATTATTCGATGGAAGGAATATCAAAAGGAAAAAGTTCTGCTTGAGAGACATTGCCTTGGATGTTAGTCAAACTAAATAATAGTATTAAAAAAAATATTTAAATAATGTTAGAAAAAATATTTAAAACTAGATAATAATATTTAAATGAAAATTAAATTTTTTTGGAAATTTCGTTCAAACTAAGGAGTATCTGCCTCATGCAAAGTTCTGTCCTTAGCTTATTGGTAATTTGTTCTCTATCTGTTTTTTTTTTTTTTTTAATTTTGAGAAAATGATCATCCAAACGTTTAGATTTTATCTGCACTGAAGAGACAAAAGTTGTCGAAATGCACATACGCAGAAAATAAATTCACAGTAACTTCGGTATTTAGTTATTCCCCCAAAATAGCAGAATTACAAGGAAAGTGCCGGAATGCTCACTAAAGTGCAGGAGGTGACCAAATGTTTTAATAACAATTTTAGTTAGAGATCCTTTGCAAGATTTTCATTTAATATTCACAAGATATGGAATCCCCCAAAGCATCTTTTTAAAATTTATTCAATGCCGTTTAACTTAACAATGGCAACACTTTATATCTTCGCAAACTCTAACACTACAAAAGTCTCCCCTTGTATGCAGAGTACTGGATAAACAAAGCACCTGCTACACCGGGGAAGCAGTCTACAGAAAAAGTTTCATTCGCTTACAGCAAGTAAGTCCCTTCGATTCTCTGATAATGAAGTAGCAGATAACATTTCTTTGGTGATCAGTACAAGTTGCCAATAAAACTTTTGAAATTGTCACCAAACAAAAAGACACCAACGAGAACCTTGTTTAGAGTTGAGCTTGTACAGACTTATTCAGGAGTGTTGACTGCTAATCACGAGATAGTACAACTGGTTTTTACAATTGCTAATTTAGAAATGGAGTACCAGGCTATCATAAATGGTATTTGACCTGAAAGATACAAAATTGTTGCAAATCAAAGAAATATTATAATAGATGTAAAAAAAGCAACTAGAAAACAACAAATGAAATAAGAACTCAGGGTGAACACTTGTTGGTTGAAGGAATTTTTTTAATAAGTGAAAAACCCAGATAACTTTAATTGAAAATAGATATTATAATGCAAAACATAAACAACCTTACCAACGTAAGTCAACAGTTTGCAGCTCAAGAAACAAGTGTCAACGTTGGAGTATTTCTAGGAAATCTCTCCTACACGAAGCAATGTTGAAAATGTAAATAAGACTCTAATAGAAAATTATGATTAAAAAGTTAGGAATTATCCAAGATGGCAAGTACAAGGAAACTAGATACATCTACATGGATCTCTTATACTATGTATCTATTGAAAAATGA
>MJUU01017934.1:237903-261864 GCA_002080025.1 Modiolus philippinarum
TATTGTTTATTGCATATCAGTTAAAAATTCTAACATTTCATTGGTTTATTACTGATCAGGTGACATGTACAATTCTGGAGTATGGAAAGCGCCGGTCCGAATTTTCTGATATTGACGGTCAATATCGGCTGGAAATCGGACCGCGGAATTTGAATTGACTTTACTTTTATAATACGCATTTTAACATTTACGTTGATAAACAAATGACAATAAACAACAGTTGATCAAGCACAGTAACATTATTTTACAAATGTTTAAAAACTAACGATTTGAAGTCTATTCAATGAAAAGCAGTTTAGAGTAAAGACCTGATTTGAAAAGATTAATCTTGATTTTTTTGTTGTTGTTGAATATCTTAACACTGTAGCTGTAAAGGAAGACACTTTTTACATTAAGGTAGCTATGGCTTTAATAAATGCCCTTTTTCATGTTTACAGGATTTATCATTTGTTTATTGTAATAATATTCTTGTTTTTGTTGACTAAAGCATCAGATTAGTGCCTTTTTTTTGAATAATATAGATTAATATTTCTTCAATGCAATAAACACAATAGTAAACGACATAAAAGGCAAAATAACAAAATCTGGGCTGCCCTCGGGTTGTGATATGGACCAGGAAACTGATATGACCCTCGCCTTCGGCTCGTGTCATATCAGTTTCCATGGTCCATATCACAACCCTTGGGCAGTCCAAATTTTGTGATATTGCCTTCAATGTCATTTACTACTGTGTAAGTTTATACTGCAACTATAACGAACAAAATTTTAGGTAGAATAATTCGGTGAAAATGACAGTTAAAAATATGAAGCGGACGTCTTTAGGTTGTGATGAATCCATGCTTTCTTACAACGTCATGGAACAATTACTACGGAAACACATTGTTGACGTCATTGAAAAGGTGTTATACAGTCAGTGACTGTATATCACTTATGTTTATACAGTCAATGTAGTTTACTTACGCAAGTAGAGAGGTTGCAGTATAAAATCGGGTAATGCTCTTGTGTCCAATGACCATTTATCAAGCTTGAATTCAAAATGAAATCCGTTTAAATTTTGCACAATAGATGATATCCTGTTTGTTGTTAGTTGATTTGTTTATATCCCTGTCAACATATTTCAGATTATTTTAAATCAGGCAAATGCAGTAAAGATTACAAGTTGTTGCACTCAATTGCACAAATGATTGAAAACAAAAATCTCTTTTCTGAATATAAAGATTAATTAGACCTTCTCAGAATGTTAGTCTTTGGACCTTAGTGACGTTTGCTAGAAAATAAACAGCGCTTGCTCCTTTTAAAATATCGCTTTCATTTTTCACGTATTAGAAAAGAATATTGCAGTTGAAAATACTTCTGCATATTAACATAAATGTCTCTACAACTGATTTTTCCAGTGTAAATGAATGAATTTGGAAGAAAAAAAAATCAGAGATACAAAGGCGACAGAAAACAAATAAGTAACCTAACATGTGAAAATCTACTGGAAACTGGTACCTGACGTCAGTTGAGCGTAATCTAGGAATTCTCCTATTTATTTTCTTGACCTAAAATAATTTGGTTGGATATGACCCGCCTAGGGTAAAATGTTGATTTATGACATGTTCGGCTTTTTTCCAATCATAAACACCTTTCATATGTTGATAGAAGAATTTATTCCCTTTGCCCTCATACANTGTTTGTAATTTTTGCATTCAAGAGTGCGTATGCAAGGAATCCATGAATTCTAAGAATGAAATATATTGGGTGTTATTTAACCTGGTGGATTTCTGGCCCTCATCGTCCTATTCGACAGCTTAAGCCGCAGAATTTCTTCTGCGCCTAAAAACATGTGTTGATAAAAGTATTTTCCTGAAAAAGGAAAAATAATGTGTGTAAAATGACGGAAGTCAACGACCATGTTCAAAATATATACTTGCTCTTTCATAACTCAGGATATGTCCGTATTTTCAACTAAAAAATGTTGTAAAACGCATTGGTGTTCAAATATTAGCGTAACGTTAGTAGTTTTGAGCCTTGTATTCAATGACATTGATATTGGAACTATTGCTATTTTGGAATTTTGAGTGGATTGCAGAGTGGATTTCAGAGTATCCCTTTTTCTGATAATACAATTGAATACAATTGACATTCAATGTTAAATGCTATTACATGCAAGTGTACATGTATATTAACTGTTCAATATTATTTACATTGTAAACATCATAGTGTCAAAATTGTCGTGCAAATAAATTAGATAAAGAGTGTCGAGCAAATAAACTGTGAACGAAGTCTGTGTTACAGCTATCGATTAGATCTTCCCAAGAGCATTTTTTATCAAAACTCAATTATCATAGTAAATATTAACTGAGTTATTTCATATATCTTAACCTAAATCGTCTCCAAATGTAGTTTACCTGCAATATAAAATTTTATGGAATTCACAACCCCCCCCCCCCCATTTTACTATCCCTCTATCATGAATTGTAATCGTAATGTCTAATTGTTTAATGCCATCGTTAGGGACTTCAACAGCTATTATTGTCCGTAAGGCGTCAAAAAAGGTGCTTTTGCAAGAATAATTGATATTACAACGGTAAATTTAGCGAAATCAACAATCGCAACGGATGTATTGTAAAACCCACCAATTGCCTTTACTTAAATTAGCTACCAACACTAGTGTCATGTTTCAATTTAATACTGAGCAACATTTTAGTCAAGTCATAGGCAGAGCAATATAAGTCAGTTAGAAGGAAATAAATGAAATGAATAAAAAATATCAAATAATGTACATTTCCCTGAAAGGCCATAGCATATTAAGTCTTTTCAATTCTTACCTATGTTAGTGCTATATTTAAACAATTTGTGTCATGTTTTAATATTGATCATTCGAATTTTTACCATATCTTAACTTTTTAAATTTCATAAAATTACATAGTCTCTCTTTCGTGCCAATGTCTGACGAATTTTATTATTTCATTTGTTGTCTGTAGTACATATATTTCGATGTTTTGGTCTTCAAAATGTTTGATTTTTATTTATTCTAAGGACAATGGCCATCTGCCGAAACTACATGTGCTGCAATCCCAATAGTCATGTTCAAACAATTAAACTTCCCGTCGTTAGATCGATCTGCATTAAGGAATTAGACTGCTGCACGTATCTACACTTGCAGTAAATAAAAAACCGACTTTTATCGTAAGAAATACCGACTTATATCGGTAAAAAGCGATATATCCGGCACAAATCAAATATCTTATACTTTAATCTTGAGCGACATTTTAAATTTCATCTTTTAGTTTTTCAGAGGAAAATATGTCTATACAATCGAGAAGTGTTGACATAAACGCATGAATTTTTTATCCTTTATTATAAGTTGTCCAAATGCGCATATGCAGAAACTAAAATCATTGTAACTTCGGTATTTTGTTATTTATTAGGATACGAATCTTTAGAATGAATGACTAGTTACAGTTTTCACGTTCAGTGCGCAATATTTCAAGACGAGAACAATTTAATCAGTAAAAGAAAGAAAGGTATAATATGGAAGGGACAACTTGTGCAATGATTTGGAAAATGGGAGGAATTCGTTGGGGCAGAAAATTTAGTCTTGTATGTGCAAATTTATATCACCTCCCGACACGGTGTAAATTATTATGTGTAAATTTACTCGGGCGCATGTAAATACAATTTTAAAGAATACTTAGGGATTGGAATTGACTTCGAGAAGTTAAGAGGAAGGGTAAGCACAAATAAGAACATATTTTCGCAGATGATTATTGTTTAAACTTAATTTTGAATGGCAACTTACTTCTTTACTCTTTTGTACCACAAATGTAGCATCTAATAGATGCTCCCAATTTCTGAGGAAAAGCGTTAAATAGGACAAGATGAAGAATAAGGAGACTCTTGTGAATTAACTGATGATAAATCATATTTCAATTCAGCGTTACTCAGTTAAAGGCTATTTATCGCTTAATTAGATTTTTCTTAAAAATACATACCCTTACAATGTACAAAAACTTCATGTTAACACACTGCAAATTTGATTGTGCACACGTGTTTAAATATTACATGACCATATTTACAAACATGTGTATATTTTGTTCATGTCAAATGGGTGAAGTTGAGTTAAAAAAAAGTATTTCTAAACCAAAATTCAAATTTTTTCGAACAAAAATAAGTGATTATCCCTATTTTGATACTTTCTTGTTTTGTATAACTGATCATTATCATATCAATATGGAAAATCATCAAATTCTGTGTTTTGTTAATATTTTCTGTACCAAGTAAGGACCATTGCGGTCGACAATTTTCCCGGTGGTTTCTACCTCATTTGCCTTTTTTACTCATGGACTTCGGCTCTTGAAAACTCCGTTCGGTAATTTTGTTATTACCCCCATCTACGTATTTTTAGTTGTATGATCAATTAGTGTAATAGTCATTTTTTGCCCTTACCCGGGAGTACTTCAGAAAAAAGTACCATTTTGTCCTAACAGAATCGAAACAATTCATAAAATCTTAAATATATACTTATTGTACCACGTGTTGCGCTCAGGGAAAATATTTGACACAAAGAACCAATGCATGGTAATCAGTATATATCCAAGCTTCAATGTATAATTTCTTAAACATATTAACACAGCTTTCGCCGTAACCAGGAACAAAATATAAATTAAATTAATCTTCTCTTACAAATTTAGTAGCCACACACAATTCAAAGCCATGTCAGCTTAGGTGTAAATGTTGACAAACTATACTTTATATAAAATCGAGAAAAAAAAGGTATTAATTCACTTTCAATTGCTGAATTTGTCAAATTCCGCGTTACACTTCGAAAAAAACTTCAAATTAAAAGACTTTTTTGTTCTTGAAAATACACAGAGGAAGATATGGAGTAAATGCATATGAATAAAGGTCTCTACAAATACATGGTAGAACCAAGTAATGAAATGATTCGTTATTTGTTGCTCTCCATCCTGAAGTCACCATGTTCATAAACATGTAATTTACTGGTAGACATCTCGTCCAAAATGTATGTTTTGTGAACACATGAACATGTCTAACGTGGTGCATTGGAAACCATTAACTGTAAGCAGCTAGTGTAAACATATAGTCTCTAACATTGTTTGCAGTTTATTGCGTATATTTCTCACATCGACATAGTTCAATTTTCACATTTTTAAGTTCGAGGTTTACCCGATAATTTTAAAATGGGAAAATTTAACTATCGAGATGTGAGAAATTATCTTCTCTAATTTCTAGCAAATTTTAACACCTCCTGACAAATTGGTTACCGAAATAATGATCAACATGTTTGGAAATTTGATCTAAGTTGGCGATTGGTCAATCATGTAAATGTCTCGTGTCAGTTTCTAGAATTAGTGCAACCGGATGTTGAGGAAATTGACAACTGCATCATTGTCTAGCGGAATGCTTTTTACATTTCTATGACTAAGATAACTCAATTCATTTATGATATGACATTTTTATCAAAAATATTATATTCAATACCCTTTTCAATGAATGGCGCAATGATACACATAGCAACGATGATAGCAACAAAATGGCGGCATACTTAAGACTTGAGACTACAGAGATCGCTTTACTTCAAACAAATTGAGTAGAAATTAGAGAAACAGTCTCTGACATTGTTTTCCGGTTTATTAAGATAATTTCTCACATCTCGACATTTAAATTTTCGTGTAAACCTCGAACTTTAAAATGTGAAAATTTAACTATCTCGATGTGAGAAAGATACGTAATAAACTGGAAACAATGTTAGAGACTATATGTAATAAACCGGAAAACAATGTTAGAGATTGTCTCTCTAATTTCTACTCAATTTTTTTGATGTCAGGCTATCTACGTAGTTACCAGTCTCAGCTATAGCGCCATTTTGTTGCTATCATCGTTGCTATGTATATCATTGCGCCATTTTATGAAATGGGTGATGAATATAATATTTTTGATAAAAATATCATAGTATCAATAAATTGACTTATCTTAGACATAAAAATGCAAGAACCATTTCGCTAGACAATGATGCAGGTGTTAATTTTATCAACATCCGATTCCACTATTTTCAAAAACTGACACGAAAATATTACATGATTGACCAACCGCCAAGTGAGGTCAAATTTTCACACATGTTGATTATTATTTCGATAACCAATCTGTCAGGAGGTTGCAAGAAATTAGAGAAATATAGTTTCTGCAACGAAAATTAGTTGATTATTCCCGGTTTCCATGGAAATCGGGTACTAGAATGGTTTGCTGCAAGCATGTCTGCAGAAACGAAAACAAAGCTTGCTCATTGGTCAGAAGTTCCAGCGTAATACTGGTGCTAAATGATGTGCGTCGTCCCCGTAATCCCGCTGATTTGCACATCGATATAAACCATTCGAGTAGACATTGGAAAAACTTGAATTTAACTATGAACCGATTGCCTCATATATTTTACATTGTCATTGTCTTCAATGTAATCAGTTTGCGAAATACAACCGTGGACAAGAAAGGGACGACAAATATTCAAACTAGCTACATTGGAGTCAACTGGTATAGGGAAAGGCAATCGTTCCTTTATTCCCGGTTGCCATGGTAGCTTTAGGAGTCCGTCAAACTGTATTTTGAAAAGGTAGGAATCTGATCCGATCAGCAGAATTTCTCTGGTATTATTATCTGTCCTGAGGGCTTCCGGATATGGGAAATGTGCATAATTATATATCTACGGCCCGAACACTAATGAAACTGTTTTGTCGCAGCTTTAAACCAAAGATTGTTTGAATATTTCATAATATATCGTGTAACAGGTTGAAATTTAATATTTTGATATAAAGCATCTTTTACAATTTATAAATGTATCCATACACACGGGTATGGATTCGTTGCTTCTAGGGATGCCAGTATGATTTGTAAAACTAATTGTCTGTATATATATTTGTCAATGTAGACAATACAGTACAATGAGGTGAGCTTAGCAGGGTGTAGTACATTTTATTCCAGATTAAACAATCATTCCAATTATTTAATTCTTTGTTACATATATATATGCCCAATAAATGTATTGATGGCTATAAACCGGGAAGCTTTTTAAAAAAGCTAAACTTGTGAAATTTCTCACATCGAGTTAAAAATTATAAAAAATATCTAACGAGATGCGAGACATATCATAATTAATGTGTTTAAGTTGTGGAAGCTATTTCTCTAATGGTGTGATGAGAAATTCTGAATAGATTCGGCGGGTTAAACGAGACTTATTCTACTCTCTAGAGATGTGAACAAATGTTATCATTGTGCAGTTCCCTGGTTGATTGTGACATGTGATTGTAATGTTCGGCCATTGTAAGTGTTTCCTGTTATCTTCCTTTCATTAAATATCATACCGATCAGGAAATGTGAAAATTGGATAGAAATAAGAAAAATTGAATCATTGAATTCCTCTTTATTTCACCAGTTTAACATACAAATATGACGACAGCATGTCTTCTTTGACATCATGTAAAAGAAAGATTTGTTTTATTTACGATAAATTTCTCCCTCTATGCCACCCATTTCATTTAATTCCTAATTCTGTATTTAAAGTCTGTGCTTCGAAGAAGAGACAGTAGTAAATAGATTAAATTTGGTTGTATTTTATATACGCCTAAGTTTGGCTTCATTTGCGATTTATCTCTTGTAAGGATCCTTGCATATCGCTAAAATACATTTTACAAGAAAAAGCATGAATAATGTCAAATTGTGAAAAAAATTTAATTTCCAGAAATCTGGGTAATTACAAAATTAGCGAAAAGAATTTTCTTGAGCCCAAATTCAAAGAGCAAAACGACAAAGTAGGTGGTGTAAATGTAGTAAATAAATTTTTATTACTTATGAGATAGTTTTATCTTTATGTTGTTTCATTTAAATCCGTTTATCTGGATCTGGTGTATTTTTAAGTCAGGAAAAGATATCCTGCATGATATTAATTGCCATGTCGTTAGTTGAGAAACAAATACAGACTTTATAAGAACACATAATAGAGATATAATCTTTGTCCTTTTCATCTTAGAGATAAATGTCAATAATTTGTTGAACATTATATATATACATTTCTCTGCGATAGTAATACGACAGTAAGGAATAGAATTGGAGATATTATTGGAAAAGATATTATTAGAAAACTTGAGTTCTTTTATCTTTGTTCTTTCAATGCAATGTCTTTAATTAAGAAACAAATAAGGACTTTGATCAATACAATGACTATAGATGTCTTTTGTTAACATGAAATTAGAAAAGATTGTAACTATATTTTTTTCAAACTTATAGCCCTGATTATGTTTCAAGAGTAAAGTACCTCAACTTATTGTTAATAATCTCCATTTGAGTCAGAAGTGTTTAAAGAATCGACAGTAATACTTCCTAATTAACAATGAAAAGATATGTTGCATCTTGGGATATTCAGAATCCCGTAAGTCTGGAACTGAACATCTGCTAAAAAAACGAAAGGGAGCTTTCTTTCGCCAAACCCAGCAATCCTGCAATGATGCAAGAACACCGATTAAATCGAGATAGAAGATTAGAGTAAAGTACCTGCATCTTATTGTTCCTAATCTCCATTTGAGTCAGGAGTTTGTAAAGATTCGACAGTAACACTCCTATTTAACAACGAAAGAGTGTGGAGTGAATACAGGAGAGACAGTGTCTCTTCAAAAAAATGGTAAAATCAAGTAATGGAACAACGCTTTTATTGTTGTTCTTTGCCGATAAAAACTATGAGGCCTTACACAATGAGTTTTGCTCATAACTTCAAAGTGAAGAATAGAATTGGAGAACCACTGAACTCATAGCAGTGGTTCGAGCCAGCATCGGTTTCAAATGGATTTTTTACTAATTGTCCAAAAAATAAAAACAAATAAAGGGATATGGAGTAAATGTACATGGGACAAAAACCCTATTAATACATGATGAAATCAAGCAAATAGAACAACTTTCATTGTTTTTGTTTCATTTTGAAGTCACCATGAGCCTACATTCAGGCATTATTTGCTTTTAGTAGTCAATATTAAAATAACTGTCAGACTTTTCTTTCTATTGCTATATACTGTCATATGTTGCCAGAAAAAAAAGGCTAAAATCATCCAACTCTTATTGCAAGAGTCAAATTGCACGAAAAATTTGGCATATTGAGATCGTAAGATGTGATCAGTATTACATTTGGAAATTACAAAGTTTTTTTTTCTTTTTCAAATTACTGCAATGAATTTAATTCATTTTTGTTTATCATCCTTCTCTTTTTTTGTGGTGTTTTTTTTCCCGGCGAAGTAATTGTATAATTACGCCAAAATGAGCATTTCATTAAATTTTATGACTTGCAGAAATGTATACATGTTTTATTGATTTTAATAATTGTATTCCCTCTTTATGCCTCGCATAATATTCTCCTTCTTGTCACATATTCTCAGAAAGATATTAAAAAGCTAATATATACAATTAATTATAAAACGTTTTATTTTTTGTCAAATATCGAATTATCTTTAATGTATAATCTCAATAATTTCGCTTAAAATCATAACCTTTCAATCTACAGTTTAAACCTTAGAAACAGTTTTTGGCTTACGGACATTTGATCGATTATAAGAAATTAATAGGCAGTAAATTAATACAAGACCAACTTTACTAATTTCTGTTCTGTAGATTGAAATTGTTGACGCTGCTTTTGAAATCTGCATGCGTCGCATTTTTTTTAAGCATGAAATTGCTGAATACAATTTAAAAGCTATAAAATTGCTGAATACAATTTATTTCTTCAATCGTTCTTAAATTGTGACAATGCAACGCAAAAATATATGATGATTCATTTCTAATCCTTGTTTTTCTTCTTGACCAAATTCTGCGGGAAGTTTTGAGTTTGATTTTTCAATTTCTGTCAATAAATTTAATGAAATGCTCATTTTGGCGTAATTATACAATTACTTCGCCGGGAAAAAAAACACCACAAAAAAAAGAAAAGGATGATAAACAAGAATGAATTAAATTTAATAAATTAAAAATAAATTAAATTTTTTTTGAAAAAGAGTACCCAATGAAATAAAAGGGACAACAGGAAACACCTACAATGGCTGAAATTATAATTACATGCCAAAATCAGGAAAAAAACCAATTAGACAAAAGATATAGGAACCCCGGGACAGCCGGACTTGCTACCGGCACTAGCAAAAGCCAGCGGTAGGGTTAAACCGGATTATGGATACCCAAACCCCCGTTTTATCTGTCCCGTTTCCCTAAAGTCCAGTAAACACAAGAATAAAACCCAATATAGGTAGACCACCAACTCCATGACCACAATCCCGAAAGGAGAGAACACGACAATCCGTAATTTTGAAAGATGGGTCAAGGGATGCTCGTCGCTAAACTGCCGGCTAGCTAAAGGAGCCTAGTCTGCTGGTAAAATATTGTCGCACTACGGAAGAAAAATCAAACTCAAAACTTCCCGCAGAATTTGGTCAAGAATCATCATATATTTCAGTAGACATCGGCAGTATCAGTGAGAGGCCAGTATGTATTTAAAATTTTCAGGTCACTAGATCTCAAAGCTAATTTAACGGATGAAAGCAGAGTATCTTGTCAGTGTCCCCTATTACGTAAAGAATGTAAGTTACGTCCCAGCTTTTCTGAATTTTTAAGCAGTTTCTGGCATTTTTAACAACATTGCCGTAAAAACAAGGATTAGAAATGCCCTTAGCAATAAGCTGTTTGCGAGTAACGCCATATTTAGATATTAAATATTCATATCTGTTATAAAACTTCTTAAAGGTATTCAACAACTTATAAAATTTGTAACCCTGTTGTAAAAGTTTGACTGTGACAGTAAGGTAACGTCCATTAAAAGGAATGTACTTCCCGTATTATGGAGCTTGAGGGATGTCGCCGTCAAGAAAAGGGAAATTAGTTATAGTTAAATTAAAATCATCCCTTTTATCATATATTTTAGTTGTTATTTTACCAACGTCAATAATGATAGTTAGATCCAGAAAAGGACAGTATTTGAAATCATTGTTAGCTTTACTTAATTTCAGTTATAGTGGGTAAATAATATATGTGTACATGTATGCTTTGTTTGAGATTTTACACAAACTGAGTTTATACCCCCGCTTTGGCGGGTGATATATGGTGCCTGTCCGTCCGTCCGCCAGAGGGTAATTACATGTTCTTTGTGGCGACAACTTCTCCTAGACTACATGAAGAAATTCATTGAAACTTTCACAGAATGTTAAGTATTCATGGCGCTTTGTGCATCATCCATTTAAAAGATTGGATTTGATCTATTTTAGGGGGAGCGGGGGTATGATATTAGTGAGCATTTGCTCACATTTTTCTATTTTCATATGTGTTTTTCTTGTGGTTTTATTTAGAAACTTTTTTTTATACTTTGTAACCATCTTGACTTTGGCAAGACAGAAGTATCAAAAAGGTATGACCAGCGTCTAACATATGATTAAAAAAACAGCTACACAAGGAGTGCTTGATATGCCAGTCGCCGGATGATTAAATGGTTTTTGAAACGAAAGTTTACACTCAGTTTAAATTGATAATAAAGGCAAGACATATTTTTAATTGTATAAAAAAACAAATAAAGGGATATGGAGTAAATGTACATGGGACAAAATCCCTATACATATGTGGAAAGATATAGCAGAACAACGCTTTCATTGTTGTTTTTCATCTTGAAGTCACCATGAGGCCTTCAAAAAAGAGCAAACACCCCTACCTCATAGTAAGTTCTAGACAGTCCCTAGCACCAGTTTGAGCGGAATTCATTTGCTAAATGTCACTGGGGTCGAAGTGCGTATCGAGAATTTCCTTATTTACGTGAATAGCATTTAATTTCTATAGACGCTACTCTGTTAAGTGCCTCATTGGCGTTAAAAACAAACTGACTGCAAAAAGGTGCACATTAACGCCAATAAGGCATTTAATCGAGTCGCATTTATAGAAATTAAATGCCATTCACGTAAATCAGGAAATTCTCGATACGCACTTGGACCCTGGTGACACATCAATGTATTCCCTCTTGTCATGAATGCGGGCATAATTTATCATCCCTCCCCATAGTTATACCAGCTTGCAGGGCCTTTCCGCAAGTCATATTCGGTTGACCCGGATATATCAGAGGTTGACCTGGATATATCAAGTGATTCTCCCAAAGTTTCAAAGGCTATAACTTTTATTCAAGTTTTCGCACGAAATCAAACGATAAAAAATAAACATTTATTGCATTTCCTCTTTCCGATTAAACATTCAAAACAGAACCATGATTACACAAATAGATAAACTAGGCGTCAGAAAAATTGTAGAAACTAGGTCGTTGATATATCCTGCAGAGCTTTGACAATTTCACATTATGACGTCATTAAAGCTCCACGAAACGATAGAATGTCGTAACAACCAAATGTTGCTGCAACATTCAAAATCGACATTATTTCCAGTAGTTCGGTCAAAATATTCATACATTAACAAAACTTTTGCAGATAAGATGTTAAAAAAACTACAAAACATGTTTTTGAAGTTGAAAATTTCTGAAAAGGCGAGAGTGACATGTATGTCGTATTTCGCGCGCAACATTGGGAGAATTTGAAACACTCAGTTCAATAAATACAAATCTAAAATACAAAATAAAGGATGATAAACAAGTTATCGGGCTTTTGACAGCTGATGTATTATAAAATATCATCCCGCTCGCCAGAATATGGAGCTGTGCTTCATATTCTGGCTCACGGGTTGATATTTTACGATACATACCTGTCAAGAGCCCGATAACATATACATATCGGGCAAAGATCTCTTACAAACACTTTCAGCCTGACTGGAAGGTTAACAAGCGTAAGGACCATTCTAGATCATTTCGAGTATCCTTGCAGGAGTAGGAATTTCAACTGTTTTCATGACAAGATAATTTATAATTTCTGAAAATGTTAATTTGGGTATCTCCGCAGTGGACCTCTGGTATGTATCAATCAATTCATCTTATGGGTAAGAAATATAAGTATGGTTTAAGGTTGACATGTCAACTGTTTTCAAAGTAATATATCATACTGAAATGGCAATTGTGAGTAAACAAAATATATGCTGTTTAGGGTAGGGGATTAAACTGTTTTCAAGATATTTTATTCTTTTCGAAAGGGCGGGGTATCATCCCCGGAAGACTACTGGTATATTTTAATCAATGCCTCATATCAAGAGTAATCAATATAAATATAGTTAAGGGTGTGGTTTTCAATCATTTTCAAGAAAATATAACAAAATGTATATGGCTTACGAGTAATGATCTCATAAAACCAATGAATAACAATATTTTTTTAATAATCAGATATAAAGTTTTAATTTACTTATTTTTGGAAAATGTAGAGTTCCACAATTCCAGAATATAAAATCCGCTATTGAAAAAGATATTAAAAAGATAATAATACGAAAAACAAACAAAAACAAACAGACAAACAAAAAGCAGTTTTCTAGTGTCGGACTTACCGATCCTGCAAAATTTCCAAGAAAAATGATTAACGCACTCTACAGTTAGAGGGTTTTAGAGTATGACATGTGGACGGACAATGCCATTGTCATGCAATTTTTGGATATTCAGGATCCCGTAAGTCTAGAATGGAAGACAGTGAGCTTTCTTTCGTCAAACCAACAGTCGTGCAATAATGCAAGAAAGCCATTTAAAGTGCAGAACGAAGAGTAAGTGAGAACTAAATGTTAGTCAAAAGAACGAGCAATCCATGGACAACGGCAATAAGGGAAACACTAAGAAACAAGTGTAGATAGAAGATACGACGGGTGGATAGACGGACGGACAGACAGACAGACGGACATCGGTAAATTATTAGTGTATAAAATTGAAGTATTTTTATTTGTAATGTAAATATTTCTTAAAGTTTCCCTTAAAATTAGGAGCAGTCAAATCCTATTTTATATATCACACATTTCGTACTCGGATGTCACAGAATTTATAACATAGCAGTAAATGAACACTATATTGCAATCCCCCATTATAAAAAAAAAAACAAAAAAAAAACAGTTAGATCCTTACATCTTATATATTGCATAGATTTACAAGAGAGGATACAAAGTAAATTTACCATGAGACAGTCTCTACAAATACTTACTTAAACCAAGCAATTGAACAACACTTTTAAAATTTAGATTTTATCTGCACTGAGGAACATAAGATGTCGAAATGCGCATATGCAGAAAATACATTCCCAGTTACTTCGGTATTTAGTTATTTATTGAAGTCACAATGAAGCCTTGCTCATACATGTATCTCATAGTACAAATTTTAATGGAATTCATTGTTTGATGTGGAGCAATGCTACATATATGCCTTTTTCACCCTCGCGATGCTTCATAGTCAACTAAAATAAAATTACGGGCAAATTGTTCTTAAAATCGCTGTCATCCGTTGCCCGACAAAAAACCAAAACAAAACAAAAGCAAAACAAAAAAAAAAACGAAACAAAAAAAAAANCCCCCCCCCCAAAAAAAACAAAAAAAAACAAAAAAACAAACAGACAACAATGAAACTTGAAGAAACGGACAACAAAGCAGCCTTAGACATTCATGGTGTTAGAGTTATTAAAGTTCGAGACATCAAATTTAAAATTTCCGTGTATGGCACTCGGTAGATGTCCCTGGTACTGGATTTGGCTTCCTATTTCGATTTATTAGTTAATGAGTGCTTCTTTTATTACAACTTTTGGATTATGGCTTTCCATATTATTTGATTTTAATGCTGCTGATGAGAGGTAACTCCTTGAAACACGTGTACAGCATAACGAAATTTACTGCTTTATATGCAACTTCGGTATTTTTTGTATATTAAAAAAATATCGTCAAATATTACATTTTGTGAAATAGTTATTTTGATTTGTAGAACATTTTGTAGAACGGATCCTCCATGCTAATCGTGATGTTTATCTTTCAAAGTGAATTTCTTCAAGCAAGCAATTATACACCGTTTGCAGCTATAATCTTTCGTTTGACAAATAAAAACGGGCCTGCAAAAATTCCTTGACGACCTTCAGACGCAGTTCCTAATGATTTCAATTAACATGATACTTACGGCTAACATTTGTATGTTGAATTTCTTCGTTGTATGTTTAAAACAACAAGTATGGTGATTTGCAACTTTGATTTATTGTATAAACAAGTCATTGAACTGATAGGAGCGAATGAAGAATGTAACTACTTGATCATGTTTGCTGGTAAAGCTTAGTTACGGTTATATTGTGTAAGTAGTAAGAACTGTTAGTACATAAGGCAAGGGGCTAACACCTTAGCAGTGAAATTGGAAGTCTTTTGTTTTACTTGTAAATGAATAATTTTTGTTTTTATAACTCGAAAAACTACGAAAACATTAGATAACTGCTGACTTAATTCTGTTTGATTAAACCCAACAATTTATGACACAACTGTCAGGTTTCGCAATGTTCAATTACAATGCATATTTTAGTAAAAAATTGAGTTATCTGTACCAAACAAAGATTAAAAAAGCTATGCACATTATTAGTTTTTCCTAATTTCAATCAGTAAATGAAATATTTTAGTTAAAAAGGAAAATTTTCTAAAATTGTATCATCAAAATATGTTTGAATTCAAAGCAAAATTAATGGATCACACTGTTAGTGATTAAGTTTTGTGGGTTGTCTCCTATATCGTTTTAGTCTTGTCTGCGTTAGTTATGTTTGTGGTACCGATTTGTCCTTATTTATGTTTGAATATAACAGTTTGTTTTCAAAAACATTTCAAAATTTTACCATGGTACTGTTTTAGGGTTAGAGAAGTAACACGTACCATGTTTTTTTTTATTCGTTATGTCTTTGGGTTAGAAAATGACATTAACCAATCAGTTACCAAAAAGATCCTTCAAAAACCTATTTTCCTCACCAACAGTGTGACGGGTGCTGTTAAACAGAGCATGACATGCTTACCCTTCCGGAACACCTGATGTCAATCTCAGTTTCACTTGAGTTGTGATTTCTATTAGAGTGCATTGTATATGTCTTACGTCATTGTTTTCTGTGTCTTACGTCATTGTTTTCTGTGTCCTCAGTTTGGCAATGTCTTTGGACTTCGATTTTTGTAAAATCCACTCCTTTGTTCCTTCGGTATTCTACTGCCGTTATTTTATAATATCTTCAAACATTTTAAAAATTGCAGACAGGAGTGAACATCTTGATATATAGTGTGTATATAGTTTTATGTCTTTAATAACTAGAAGAAACAAGAAGAGAAGGAAGCAGAAACAAATTACTTAAAATAATACATAAGCAAAGCAATGAGTAGGCAAATACGATTATGACTTTGGAAATCAAAAATGCAATCCATATAATGAGATTTAATCTCTACTGAATAGAAATAAGTTGTTGAATTGCCAACTACAGAAGCTAAATTTACAAGTTCTTCAGAGCTTATTACACACACCCCTTTTTGGTACTATATAATTGTTGTTATTGATATGATTTATCAGTCATTGTCAGATTAATCTGTTTTTTGTTGTTTTTTTTGTTTGTTTAGTTTTTTGTAACGGTCTTAAAGTGCCTTTGCATTTGCGTCTGATGAAATTCATTTCTAAGACAAAAAAGGAGAAAAATTCATATTCTTCCATATCTGTCCTACGATAAATCATTATTGATGAAAATATTAAATTTCTTTACGAATATTAAATTTCATTACGGATTTCAATTCAGTTGAAAATGCGATACGTTAACACTGAACTGAAAATAGTGATCAATTATCGCCGCTTTTGAATGAAGAACTTTGAACATAAACATTGAAAAATGTTAATTCCTTCAGAAATATATATTTAGTAAACATGTAACTAACCTTGATAATTTAAAAAATGCTTTATTTACTTAGTGCTAAAATTATGAAACTCTATCTTCTGAATGAGTAAGAATCTGATTCCTTAATTTAGATATCAACTGATGACTACTGCAGATATATAAACTATGGGATGAGTGTCCTAAATCTACCAAAAAATACCAGACAAAAATTTAAGATATACAAAACAGTTATCGTACGGGACATTTAATTCGAATTGAATTGGAAACCTTATGTTGTAGACAGTAAAAAAGAAATGGTCATTCCTGTATTAAGTACAAAAAGAATCTTGAATCATAGTTCGGACCAAAACTTCATTTTTTCCACATGAGACTGATATCTTTAAAAAGAACCTTTTAATGATCGTATAAGCTTGCACAGACAGATTTTTTTAATGATGAAGGAAAGGATATAGAGTAAATACATATGAGACGAAGTCTCTACAAATACATGGTATAAGCCTTGATTAATAAGGCGGTCATGGAGATAACTATTTCTAATGAGATAGATTTTGATAATGCAGTTATTACCCACAGAACCTATATAGATGGATAAAGTAAGTAAAAGAACTTTCATATTATCACTATATAAAAATACGTTATGAAAGTCGTCTTGTGAAGTTAAAGCGATGATTCAATCAGTCATATGCTATTCTACACTAGTAGATATGTTATGATCACTTTTGGTCATTTTGATCTTATCACAATCTTGACAAGCTTAACACAATGATGTTAAGGCTGTGTAGGATATTCAGTAGTATTTCAAGATAAATTTCTTTCAAGGACGATCAAGAGATGTTCAGTCGATCAAGAACAAACAAGATAACTGTGTTCAAAGGCGATGAAAATGTGTTAAGTGTGTCCAGATCAAACAAGATCAAATTGGGATCTTGTTTGATCTTAACAAACTTAATTTGCCTTGAACGTTCCTGAACGCGATTTACAAGTTAATCTAGTTTAATCTTTAACTTTCTTACCACGTCTTGATCGTCTTTAAAATCAATCATCTTGAAAATTGACTTAAAACCATACACTCTTTTAACAAATAACTAAATACCGAAGTTACTGTGAATTTACTTTCTGCATATGCGCATTTCGACAATTTATGTCTCATCAGTGCAGATAAAATCTANAAAAACATAAACTCACAAATGTTCAAAAAACTGATAGAGAACAAATAACCAAAGTGATCTAAATGTGAAGCCAAAATCTGCTAAGGACAGAGCTTTGCATGAGGGAGATACTCCTTAGTTTTCAAAATTGTGTTCAGCCTGTCTAGATGGTGATACATGTAAGAACAAAATGGCCAAACAAAATCAAAACACATCAGTTAGTGCTAGTGACCTAGATGCTCTGTCTAATATATTTCCTGAGATATGTACAGCTTCCACTACTAAGAATAAGCAATTTTTAAATTGTATTTGATAAAAATAACCTGTTAATATTAAGTTCTTCTGGCCTTTTCCGCCATGTAAATATTAGTTGTATTAATATAGCGATAAAGCTGCTGAAATAAAATGACACAGGAACTGATTCAACCATTGAGTCATAATAGTATCATTAGCTTTAATTCATGGGGAAATATTCATTTTTTCTACCCGGTATTACTAGTTCAGACGTTAATATGTTTTTCTTTTTAACTATCTGATTTCTTATCTTCTAGGCATGTTATTGGTGGTTTGTTGTTCGAACACAACAAACATATTTGCTTTTGCCAAAGAAAACAATGTCTAGTGAAACATTTTGTTGAAATATATCCAAAAATGAAATCTGATATTCAGAACAGAAGATATCTGATATACAAAAGAACGTATATCAAGGATGCTAAATAGTTCGAAGAAAGAAATTATAATTGAAATATAATGTGATCTTCTATAAAATATTTATAACGTGTTGAACCATAGTTTGGCTCAAATTTACACAAGCGGATGATGAATAACTTTTTTGTATTATCATGTGGTTGTCCAATGTCTTCTAAATAAGTAAACTTAAAAAGGAACAGTATTTGTTGTGTGTAAATTTTTAATATTTTCTAATTAATGGTATTCTCAGTGTTTTACTTTTATTGGTTCCGAAGAGACAAGTGGTCGATATGGCTTCATGTATATGCAGCAAGTAAATTTACAATACTGGGTATTGATACTCCGCTTTTGACGTCGGTTCCAGTCAAGTTAAAAAACTTATGCAAGACAAGCACTTTAACTATATTATATGTCAAAGATATACCCAAAGAAACATAAATAATATGTTTTTATTTTGAAGGCAGTCTACATACCTAAAATATCTAAACCGTGAGATAGTCGCTGTTACTAGTAAGTTGATCAGTAAGTTGCACTTTGCGACTGCACAAAACCATTAAAAAATACCGGATTACTGTGCTTTCATTTACTGTGGACGGTAATTTCTACAAACTATTAATATTCAACGATCATCAAATCAAAACAATTCGAAGTCCATAACCATATTTAATTATTTAGTCTCACCTTCACTACTGGTACAATGTAATGACTTATGGCTAATATTTTCAATATCGCAGTATCATTTGTCTGAGATCAGGTAATGCATGCATTCAAAGAGACACGGTCAAAAGTCGACAAATCTGTACCTTAATTTGATATCGGTATACTCGTTTTTCATCAATGTATGCCATCAATGATAAGCGAAATTCCAGTACGTTAGGACTTGATCCTACCGCTGGCTGCCCCGAGTTCCTATCGTATTTTACATTTGTCTTTTGTCTTATTTGTGTTATAATATGTAAAATGGCATATGATTGTAATTTTCCGTCATTGTAGATGTTCCTGCTGTCCCTTTTATTTCATTTAGAAAAGGAATAAATTATATTTTATGAAGTATTGTCTTTATTATAACAACACCAAAAAGAACTCGATTTCGTTACAGAAGTCATAAAAGTGACAATGAATTCTATCGACCGAAAGTTCCATGTAATTTACTGGCTAGTTGATTCGATACATTATTTATATATTTTATACAACTTTGGTGATTAATGTTATATTATAACACAGACATGCATGTAGGACCATAAAATGATAGCTGAACTATTGACGGTTGGTCCTTCGCTAGCTTCTGTCGTTTTGTGCACCTGCCTTGTCTATTCGCCTCTTGTATTTTGACATGCATGTAGGACCATAAAATGATAGCTGAACTATTGACGGTTGGTCCTTCGCTAGCTTCTGTCGTTTTGTGCACCTGCCTTGTCTATTCGCCTCTTGTATTTTGACAATTCTGTTCGGAAATTTGGTTATTGTCGCCATCTACCTTTGGCAAGTCTGGTAACAATGACTGTTCGCTATATTTATAAAAACTGAATTAGATTACTTTACTTTTTAAAACAATAAAATTGTCGATGATTTAATATTCTCGAAAAAATATACGATTTGTAGACTATTTAAACTACCGTTTCCTGGGAATATATTGTCAATAGATATTCCTTACGTGGATATTGATGTTGAAAGCCATATTAAACTAAATCAATAAGTCAACGGGAGGAAGCTTTGCACTGGAGAATTAATTATTCAGTTCAAATTTGTTTCTGAATTTGAGAAGACTTGTCACCAAAAGTTAGATACAATTTTGAGATAGTTTTTACATATAAATATTTTTGGACTTTGAATTGCGCACACGGAAGATTAATAAAGGTAGGACCAAATGCAATTTTTCTCTTTCTTAATGTATGTTAAAAATCACAATATAGTGAAATTTTACAATAAAGAACCATACTGTATATAGAGAGTTTTATTATTGTCATCTAACTAGCATACACTTTGTGGTTTGAAATATGTTTGAAATATATTACAAATATTTTAAAACTTTGTTCTTTTTAAACACTTTGTCGCAAATAACTGCCATGGTGTAAAGTTTTTTTTTATAATTTTGGTGAGTTAAATGACGAAATAGCGCAGTTACCGTTAATTTAATTTCTGCATATGCGCATTCCGACAACTGATGTCTCTTCAGTGCAGATCCAATCTAAATATTTGGAAATCCATATACCGAAATATACGTAAAAGCTGAAAGAGAACAAACTACTAGTACCAGTAGAGTCTAAAAAGGAAAGGTAAACTATTGTCTTTATAACGTGAATTATATATTTTCGCTTAGTATCAGATTTTTTTTTTCATTTAAAATGTCAATGTTATGCTCTACAATTTACTAGCCCAGATCACATTTACAGCAATACACTGTAATTACTGTAACCCTTTATACTTTAAAAGTGGACAACGTGTAGATTGTCTTCTGCAGGTTAATCTAAAGTATAGTGGGAAAATGTTAATCCTAAAATAAGTAAAGGGGAGTTAGCATTATACATTGTAAATGTACATTTCTAATAATGTATTGAAACAAAAATATTCCCCGTTAGTGTCAAAACCCATGTGTGAATTATTGCAACGTAAGACTTTAGTGTGCAACATAATGGAATTATACTGCGGTATATCGGTATGTCCTTTAATTGACTTTACGTCAGTAATGGGCGCATTTTGTCTTTGGATTAGATACGGTTTAATTAATTTCTTAATAACATTGAATTGAAGACCACATCATAATAACCCTTAATCTTCAATAAAAAGTATAAGCCGTGGTGTTTTTTTTTTCTAAACTCTTTAACTAAATTTGAAAAGATTCCACGAGAACTATTTGGAAAATCTATTCTTAGCTTACGGAGGTTTGCTCCTCATGTTTTGGGGTTTCTGTCAGATTTTCAGAATTCTCTGGTTTTATACATTTAAAAGCATTATAATTGTTTGCTCATGGACTCCCTTATTTTCCCCATAATTTCATTTTATACATCTTTATGAGCATTCTGTTAAAATTTAGTTAAATTTCATTTATTCTGTCACATTCATTCATGGTCAAACATTGTTAATGTTAATCCTATGAAAAATCCGAGGAGTTCAATTTCACGCCAAATTTTCAATCACTTAAATCTCAAAAACGAGATCATCAACCGAACTTTTTTTTCGCTTAAATTACTTCTTTTTTAATGTTCTAACAAAAAATCGCACTTATTTGAAATCCGTTTTATTTTCAAACGCAGTAGCGAACCTCTTTTTATCCATGACAATTTGTTTATACATTTGTAGTTTGTAAATAAATCTTAACCTTATCTACAGTGGGGTGCAGACATAACCTTTCACAAAGCTAACTTGGAGCAGTCACAATATCTCCCCTTAAGTTAACTTAGAACAGGTATTAAGTCTACTCTAAGTCTGCTCTAGAATCATGACTGCTCTGACCAGCTATTAGCTAGAATCCTGACCGTTCTGGTCAGAATCATGACCATTCTGACCTGTTCTACCCATGACAGCTCTGACCTATTCTAGCAATTACTGCTGTCAGTAGACCTGTTCTTCACATGACCGCTCTTAATATATTATCTTAGCTGAAAGAAATAATAATTATTCTCGCGACTGCCCAAAAGTTAAATCGGACGAGAGGTTATGTCTGCATACCTCTGTATTTCTAAAACCGAAACAAAGTTGTTAAGGGAGATATTTATCAAAGTTTTGGATTTTTTCATTATTTACGAGAAAGGGGACTTAATTTTGTGTAACTTGGAAACCAAATACATGTAATCACTCTGACTTGTGATAATGTTGACACCTATTGTGTAATGTTTGTTTCGCTTGTTAACTGAATGTATCATCTTTTTGCACCAGTTTTGCACCAGGTTACTCATTGAAACACGTGTACAGCATAACGAAATTTACTGTTTGTGATGCAACTTCGATATTTTTTGTATTTTCAACTACTGCTTTGTAGACACATAAATTTCCCTTCATATCAACCCTTCTTAATTCGATAACAACAGATATATATTTTCGTAGGTATAAATAATCAGAATAAAGTCTAAATAATTATTAATGAAGAATTTTAAGTTGGAAGCCAAGTTAAAGCACTTTGAAAAAGATTAATGTTCAAAAACTGTTCCTGTGACATGATTTTATATACTTCACAAGTTTCTCAGCTTCATGAACCCAAATCATTTCAGTAATTTATTTTTTTTATATTATTGTAAATGCATGGTAAAAAGTCATTAAATACAATTTTCTGTCAAGGGCAAGCCCCGCCTTACTTGGAAATTGGCTAATAAAAATTACCCAGCAAAACTTCCAAAGCCAAAGTCACAAAGTGCAACGTATATGGGAAAACTACCGGAAAAATTGTCGGCCGTAATGGTCCTGATTTGGTACAGGCATTTCGATAGAAATACTATCTTAATTCGGTTTTATGGCGCGCCAAACCTGGTCTTCCATTGAAGTAGTGTCTGTTAGCAACTCAACAACAATTGCTATTGAAATGTCGTAGAAAGTCAAAAGAATTGAACATTCAAGTATTCAGTAAAACAAAAAAAAAAAAAACAATTTTGAATCAGAATTCGGACCAAAACTTTTTTTTCCACAAGAGACTGATATCTTTTTCAAGAACTTTGTTAATGATCGTATGAGACAGAATTTTTAGAAGCCTTATCTAATAAAGCGGTCACGAAGATAACAATGTCTTATTAGAAAGTCTGTATAATATGTAATAGCTCTTGCGTAACGAATCAAAAGTCAAACAAACACAAGAGAAGTTGGAATATTACTGTCGATGTTTGAGAAAATGATAATCGTGAAATAAAAATCGTCCCTTCCTTCTACTGCAATGGCATTTTTTTGGGGCAAATTCCAGATGCAAGTGCAAAAAATGCAGATCTTGTTGTTTCCTTTATTATAGATCTGGAGGATTTATCGATGAGATCCATTTAGCAAAAGATGCGTTATAAATGAAAAAAAAAAACAACATTGATGCATCTATAAGTTAGACTATCATCTTCTATTCTATGATACGAGTAATTGAAGAATTTCAGTTTTGTAGGAATCTAAATAATAAAAGTGCAAATAGAGGAGCACAATTCGTGTCATTGGTATACCAAATTACTGTGGATAAAAATGTGGATATATAACGGGATATAACAATTTCTTTTGAATGGCAAAAAGGAAGCGTGGTATAGAGTGTGGATATATATATATATATATATATATCATAAGTTTTTCTGATGAATTGTTTATATGACAATTGTAAAGAACAAAAGCATTTATAAGAATGGTCTTTGTTTTGCCACCCC
>MJUU01017934.1:268361-314110 GCA_002080025.1 Modiolus philippinarum
CTACAGTGTAGCACAGTAAAAGTCCAAATAAAAAAAGCTACGCAGAGTCATGAATTTCAGGACTAGGCCTGCATCAATGGGCCGGAACTTCAGCTATTCAAGCACCATGCTCGTACTATAGTCTACTGTATAAATAGCAACTTCGTCTACAAAAACGCATCAACCCGATATTTTTTGTCAAAGTGAAATTTGGGAAATTTAAAAAGTTATGCATCAAGAATGCAAAATGTACAGCAGCCGGTAAGCAAGCTAGCCTGGTGGGAAGAAGATGATGTCATATCGGATCCCTGAAGCGCTTTAATCGATTGCTGATTAGCATTAAGTCAAAAGGACCCGGAATGCTGCTAGTCTTTTCGATTTTTTATCGTATATCTTTAATGGATAAAAGTAATTTCATAAATCGTTTAGGTATGAATAACTTCATAACGACGCTGAATTATTCTAGAACATACTTTCCTTTTCTGAAAACGTTATAACGTGAGCACACTTTTTCAGATCTGTTTGATATAACGGAAATTACGCCTAGAGACCTCAGCGACCCGAGACACCCTGCTTACTTCCGCTATCTCTGCCCCAGACCTTTCTTTTATATATGTAGTTTAAAAAGTGGACAACGTGTAGATTGTCTTCTGCAGGTTAATCTAAAGTATATTGGGAAAATGTTAATCCTAAAATAAGTAAAGGGGGTGTAGCATTATACATTGTAATTTCCAATAATGTATTGAAACAAAAATATTCCCCGTTAGTGTCAAAACATTGCAACGTAAGACTTTAGCGTTCAACATAATGGAATTATACTGCGGTATATCGTTATGTCCTTTAATTGACTTTACGTCAATAAGGGGCGTATTTTGTTTTGGATTAGATACGGTTTAAATAATTTCTTAATAACATTAAATTGAAGACCACATCATAATAGCCTTTAACCTTCAATAAAAAGTATAAGCCGTGGTGTTTTTTTTCTAAACTTGAGATCAGAGTTAAGTCTTTAACTAAATTTGAAAAGATTCCACGGGAACTATTTTGAAAAGCTATTCTCAGCTTAAGGAGGTTTACTCCTCATGTTTTTTTTGGATTTCTGTCAGATTTTCAGAATTCTCTGGTTTTATCCACTTAAAATCATTATAACTTTTTCCCGTGGACCTCCTTATTTTTTCCCATAATTTCATTTTATACATCGTTAAAATTTAGTTAAAATTTTATTCATTCTGTCACATTCATTCGTGGTCAAACATTGGTAATGTTAATCCTATGAAAAATCCAAGGAGATCAGTTCGCGCCAAATTTTCAATCACTTAAATCTCAAAAACGAGATCATCAACCTAACATTTTTTTTCGCTTAAATTACTTTCTTTTAAATGTTCTAGCAAAAAATCACACTTATTTGAAATCCTATTTATTTTCAAACGGAGTAGCGAACCCCTTTTTATCCATGATAATTTGTTTATAGTTTGTAAATAAATCTTAATCTGATCTACATAACCTTTCACACAGTCATAATAGCTCCCCTTAAGTTAACTTAGAACAGGTATTAAGTCTACTCTAAGTCTGCTCTAGAATCATGACTGCTCTTACCAGTCATGGTCATAGCTAGAATCATGACCGTTCTCGTCAGAACTATGACCATTCTACCCATGACAGCTCTGACCTATTCTAGCAATCACCTGTTCTTCCCAAGACCACTCGTAATATATTATCTTAGCTGAAAAATAAAAGTGACAACAAAAGTCCGAATCGATCAAAGGAAGAGACCAGTAAGGAAAATCCGTATAACATTCGACTGAATCAGGCGAACACAATCCGACACAGAACATTTTTGGCAAGCCGTCATATTCCCGACTTGGAACGGGCATTTTATAAATAAAATGGTGGGTTAAACCAGGTTTATTGATGCATCAATGATTAATCTCGTGAATGCTCTCAAAGTTAAATTGGACGAGAGGTTATGTCTTCATGCCGCTGTATTTGTAAAATCGAAACAAAGTTTGTAAGGGAGATATTTAACAAAGTTTTGGATTGTTTCATTATTTACGAGAAAGGGGACTTAATTTCGTGTAACTTGGAAACCAAATACATGTAATCACTCTCGTGTTAACGTTGACACCTATTGTGTAATGTTTGCTTCGCTTGTTAACTGAATGGTACATCTTTTTGCTCCAGTATTTTAACTTCCTGTTTTGTAAACGCATAAATTTACCTTCATATCAACCCGTCTTAATTCGATAACAACAGATATATATTTTCGCAGTTATAAATAATCAGAATAAGGTCTAAATAATTTTTAATGAAGAATTTTAAGTTGTAAGCCAAGTTAAAAATTTCCGTATATACTACTTTGAAAAAGATTAATGTTAAAAAAGTGTTCCTGTGACATGATTTTATATACTTCACAAGTTTCTCAGCTTAATGAATCCAAATCAGTTCAGTAATTTATTTTTTATATTATTGTAAATGCATGGTAAAAAGTAATTAAATGCAATTTTCTGTCGAGGGCAAGCCCCGCCTTACTTGGAAATTGGCTAATAAAAAATTACCCAGCAAAACTGCCAAAAGCCAAAGTCAAAAGGGCAAAGAATATTGGAAATCTACTGAAAAAATTGTCGGCCGTAATGGTCCAGATTTGGTACAGGCATTATGATAGAAATACTATCTTAATTCGGTTTTATGGCGTACCAAAC
Source organism: Modiolus philippinarum (assembly GCA_002080025.1). Taxonomy (NCBI): domain Eukaryota; kingdom Metazoa; phylum Mollusca; class Bivalvia; order Mytilida; family Modiolidae; genus Modiolus; species Modiolus philippinarum. The sequence continues at coordinate 271,040 of MJUU01017934.1, forward strand.
CTGGTCTTTCATTGAAGTAGTGTCTGTTCGCAACTCAACAACAATTGCTATTGAAATGTCGTAGAAATCAAAAGAATTGAACATTCAAGTATTCAGTTAAAAAAAAACAATTTTGAATCAGAATTCGGACCAAAACTTCATTTTTTTTCCCACAATGGACTGACATCTTTTTAAGAACTTTGTTAATGATCGTATGAGACAGAATTTTTGGAAGCCTTATCTAATAAAGCGGTCACGAAGATAACAATGTCTTATTAGAAAGTCTGTATAATATGTAATAGCTCTCGCGTAACGAATCAAAAGTCAAACAAACACTCCGTAAGCAAGAGAAGTTGGAATATTACTGTCGATGTTTGAGAAAATGATCCGTTCCTTCTACTGCAATGGCATTTTTTGGCAAATTCCAGATGCAAGTGCAAAAAATGTAGATCTTATGGTTTATGTCGTTTCCTTGATTTGAGATATGGGGGATATATCGATGAGATCCATTTAGCAAAAGATGCGTTATAAATGGAAAAAAAAACTTTTAATACCTTTGATTCATGATATAACTTTAGGAAGCGTGGTATAGAGTGTGAATATATATATATCATAAGTTTTTCTGTATATAAGACAATTGTAAAGAACAAAAGCATTTATATGGATAGTTTTTGTTTTGCCCCCCCCCCCCCTCCAAAAAAAAAAAATAAAAAACAGTTGTGTGTCTATTTGACGTGTTCTCAACATGATATCAGTTTTATCATTTTTCACATTGATTTATTTTAATCCGTCGTGATGGAAATACAATTTACGAAGCAGTCGTGATGGAAATACAACTTACGAAGCAGTCAATCTTCTACAAAATGCTTAAACACAATAACCTTATGGTGATAATACATGTTATTACAAAAGTTTTGTTGAATTTTGTCTCCCAGAATCATATTACATATACTGAAATAAATTATTGATGGTTTGTTAATGGAGTTGTGTATTTTGTTTTCACTTGACAACAAAAATAAAAGGCAGTTGAATAAAAAAAAAAATATGCAAATTAATCTTCCGTGAGAAATTTAAGCAAATTAAACCAGACTTCAGAAAAATAATGCAGGAAACTGCGTCATGAAGATGACCACATTCTTCTTACTTATCCCTCAACAAACACATTCACATTGATAAATGTATGATTTCTTAGGGAAAAATTGAATTATAAACAGTTTTTAAACATCTTTGACATTATGGTCTTTCAAACGTTTCGATTTTATCTGCAATGAAGAGACATAAATTGTCGAAATGCGCATATGCAGAATCAAAATTCAAAGTAACTTCGGTATTTAGTTATTTATATTAAACAGCTCTATGACTCAAATTGCACTCGTTCGATGCAAGAAATGTATTTACCAATTCTGCCAATTTTATTTGAACGGGCATGAAATACTGATTGTGGTATTTTGCCATATACATATAATATTATATACCCGTAAGATACTCTGGAATAAGAAATTTACGCATTATGGTACATTTATTTACCATTAGAACAACTTCAAAAAAATACATGTAATATCAAGCTGCAGATACAAATGGAATTTAAAAAAGCCTGTCATTAATGAAACGCACAACAAAATTTATGCGAAGAACGTATTCGAACAATAATTAAAACGTTGTTTCTTTGCTCGGTTTATCATAAATTTGTTGAGACTTTGTCTCATGGGCATATACCTCATATCCTCCCATTGTTTATTTTCGTAAAAAAGTTAAGTTTTAGTTTGTATGCATTGTCTACAAACAAAATTTAGGATGCAGGATCGGCTGAAAGCGATCTAGACATTCTAGGTTTGGGTACCCTTAAACTTGTTAAAACCTACCACTGGCTTATGCAAGTGCCGGTACCAAGTCCGGCTGTCCCGAATTTCTATCGTTGTTTACGTTTGTCTTTTGCCTTGTTTGTGTTTTTTTCAAGTGTAATTGCCTGGTAGATTGTGGCATGGAATTGTAATTTTCAGCAATTGTAGATGTTTCCTCTTATCCATTTTGTTCCATTCTACATGTTTGATAACTGTAGCTTATTACTATTGTAAATTAGTGTGCAAACGACGAAATATATATACTAAAGACGATACTGTAGAATTGAGAACTATCAAGGATAAGGACGACGGATTACTTGCCTGAAGACGACATTTCCAGATGCAAACTGCTCTGCGAAACGTGGTTGAAGTGTCGATATTTAATTAAATCAATCTATTTATTTACTGAAACCAATTGATCACTGCTTTTCCAATGCCATTTTGTTGTAGACAACAAATGACTATTCACAATTCTTGAAGTTAATTCCTAAAGCAGACTAACTGAAGCGTTGTTCCATTTGTGTATTTTTAAGAGACTTTATCTCATTTGAATTTACTCCATATCTCTTTTATTGCTTAAACATATATTTGTCAAGTCACCTGTGCAATATTTGTAATAATATTGATCCATGTGTAAGGATTAAAATGCTTTATGTCTTCCTTCGTGAAATATCTGAAAACAAACTATATTATCTTTTATAAATAACAATCGTTCAATACCATAGTGATGTTTCTGTATAAAAATATACATGTACATGCTTTAAAAGAAATATAAGTCTTTGTCTCACTACAATAATTTTGTTTGAATAATTATAGCTTAAGCAATAAAAGATATATTTTCGTTTTAAGTACTACGCCGTTCATATAAATTGATAGTAACTTAGGAAGCATGTAATACAAATAAAAAGAAATAAAACATCACTTTTTGTTTAACATTAATTTTGTAATTCATACAATACTTTTCAGTTTTGTTTTCAGAGTTTAATTGTTTATCAAGGTACGGCATTTAATTCCTGTAGGCATGGATCGATGAATCAACAAACATATTGAAATGATGACTATGATAATTGCATACTTTGTTATTAATGGGCTTTAATTTTCAGTGTAGCAAAATATGAATCATGAAAAAAGATTGTTTCATAATTTAAAGAGAGATTATACAACTAAATTAATGTAGCTATACGTCACACGACAATTATGATAATGAATAGACAATGAAGGAATATGGAGTTAAGGATGGTCACTCCTCAAGTTCATTATATCAAGATTTTAAAATTAATATCTTTATTCATTGGAACATCAATCATACATCATTTTAAACAAAAAATATTGATAGGTCAGCGTGTCCGTTTTTGAGATAGAAGTGCCTAAAATTTTGGCGGGAAACCGAACTCCTCTTGATTTTTCATTACTTTGCATTAAGGCAATTGCCCTTTGGAATACAATGAAAATATATCAAGAATTTCATCAAATTTTGTCAAAAGTTTATTCAAGATGTGTACAAGCATATTTTGAAAAGAAAAGTGGGTGTCAGTGTGCAAAATTTTCTTATGTATCATGGTGGATAAAATAAGAGAATTCCGAAAGTCAGAGATAGTTTCAATAACCTGAGGAGTGACCATTGCAATTTTATTATAGAGAAGCATGAAGGGTGTATAGAAATATACTGGATTTTTTTAAATAAAGAAAAGGGAACTTCCTGTCAGGACATAAGTGTACAATATAACTTAGTATACTAAATAAAATCAATATTTTGATAGAAAAACATGAGGAGTGTGTGTTCAGATATATTGGATTGGTTATGGACTCCTTTTGTTTTATAAAATCATTATGTCAAATCTTAATATGAGGACAATGGAAACTATGACGACCAGCCATATGAAAATCTCCAATACCATTATGAGCGACGTCACAACAGTTTTTACGCCGAAACAAACGACGTCATAATATGTTTTTTGTACAAAAAGGTCCGCTGAGGTCATGAAATGTCATATTGAAATCGAAATAATTCATGGTCGCCGGTGGTTTGTAGTCGATTTAAATATAGGTTTTCGTTTATTTATTTATAACGAAAATAATGGCCACCTATATGTAAATTTCCACCAAACCACTAGCGCCCATGAATTATTTCTTAACACAGCTGGGAAACTCGATGTTCTCAACCAAAAAACCGGCGTCAAGAAATCTGTGATTTACTCTTAATAAGTGCAGTTTATAAGTGTTACTCCATATACATTTATAAAATAAGTTTTTAATAAATCAAAAACCCTTTTCATTTTTCGAATAACAATGATAAATTAGTTTTTTCTTTATATCCGGATTTAAGAATCGTCTGGCAGTGACTGACTACAATAAACATAATTTCTGTCTTAAAACGTAGATTTTATATGGTTTTAGTAAAATTTTAGATCTTTGACCAGTTTTACATGGAGTGACATTCCTCGATTTTTAAAACAGGGTCTGTTACTTTGTATTAATTAACTTCCTGGTAGTAAAATTCAGTTGAGACCATCGAGTTTCCCAGCCGTGCTTAAGTAATTTCCTTTATACAAATAGTGTATTGTCAGGAAGTAATGACCATTTATATTTAAAAGAACGTTTTAACATGGACTACTACAAATACTCATCGGAATTACTATCTTTCCTGGCACCAATAATTTTGTGTGTTTCCTTCACTCTAAAAACGGTGTTTAGATTCTAAAAACAATCCTAAACACATAATCTTTGTTGAATTTTGAACGCGTTTAGCCCTACTGATGTTTAGGTGTGGAAATATGTTAATTCATATGCAAATTAGCATTAACTTTTTCAATATCCAAATAATGTCAACTGCTTACCTTCAAAACACTCTGTATTTTAAGCAACATCCTCAACATATCCCTGTTTATTGCCACGTTTGCATTTTCAAAAAAAAAACAAAGAAAGATAAGAGCGCCCTCTATATAAAGGATAACTCTTCATTTGAAACAGCTAACATGTTTGAATCTTAACACGTTTCGGAAAGTGTTTAGGTGTGGTATTGTGTTAAACTTAATGAAAATATCAATAAAATCGTTTAAGATTGATGATTTTATGAATCTTAACGTGATCAAATCCTAAACACGTTTGATTAAACATGTTCAAGTTAATAAGAGTTTAGATTTTAAACACAATCCTGAACATGTTTATGCATAAACGTGTTTCAAAAGTGTTCAAATCCTAAAACTGGTTTATGGTATTGTTTTTTTTTCTTACTCTTTGTCATGTTATCACCTTTGCACCAGTATTGCACTGTGTTGAAATCCCCTTTTGTTTTCTATTCGATATGCATTTAGCGATTTATTCTATGTCACACAATTAATGCAGTTTTATGTTTCAAATCATCAAAATATCAATCAAATACAGAGCAATAAAATTACTGAACAGTTTTGTCAGCAGCCGAAATCAAACAGGCAAAATAACAAAAAAGGTTTAAAACCACAGAAAAAATATTAAACAGCAATGGTTTAGACTGGAGTCGGGCATTTCAAAAGAAACGCTAGGTTCAGCCTGTTAATAGTTGATGGCCTGATAAACTCCCCTAATCTGCAGTAGTAACTCAAATTCCATTGCTATTGAAAGGTCGTAAATATTCTTTAATCACAGGTTCCGTCAACACTTGAATTTTGTCCAACAGGCGACTGATATTTATTGGGGCACTTTTAAAATATCGTATGAATATAAAAGCCCTGATTAATGGGGCGGTTACGAAAATAATATTATAGAATTTGAAAATACGAGTACTTGGCGCTAGCTCTCAGGTAACGAATCAACTGTAAAACAAGCAAGAGAAGTGGGAATATTACTCTACATGTTAGCGAAACTGATTATGTCAAATAAAAGCCCTACATTTTGGTAGTGAAATAACAATTGTTGTCAAATTGGTTTAAGAAAAGGAATAATGTTGTTTCCTTAATCTCTACTGCTGGAAGATATTTTGATTTGTTCCATTTACCAAAAGATGCTTTATCAATAAAATATCAGTGTATCTGTAGGTGAGAATGTAAAATCTAGATTCTTTTATTTTATGAGCGTTCACAAGTCTTTGAAGAAATTCTATTGTAGGAACAAGTTTGAGAGAAGAGCGACAAAACCCATGCCAATTATCATTACATCTTGCTTCGGAATTCTCTTAATTTATCCATCATGGTGCATTAGAAAATTTGGCCGCTGACCCTCTCTTTTCTTTTCAAAATATGTTTATATACATCTTGAATAAACTTCTGACAAAATTTGATGACATTTTTGATATTTGAAAGGTCTATTTCATTAATGCAAAGTAAATGAAAAATCTAGAGGATCTCAGTTTTCCGCCAAAATTTCATGCACGTATATCTAAAAAAAAAAAAAAAACGGGCACACTGACCTATCAAATTTTTTTGCTGAAAAGGATGTAATGATTGATGTTCTAATAAATAAAGATACTAATTTAAAACCTTGATATGATGAACTCGAGGAGTGATCAATCTTACAATCGATATATTCACACGAACTCCTGTAGGATAAAGACCGATTAATCTACATTATAAAAATTTCTTTCAAAGCATACTCATTTGTTATTGATACTAGGCAACAGCTTCTTTGAATGGCGGCGAATTTTTTGACAAATAAGTAATGATTTTTGTCATTTTTAGAATCAAATATTTTTCTGTATGGTTTATCATCGACATTCTATTGTAATCAAAAGGATTTTTTTGTTCAAAAGTGCATTCTAATAATCTTACCTTAAAATTTGCAATATAAAATAGAGAGAGTAAGAGTGTTTGTGTAGCTGTCGTACATAGAGGACAACGAAATAAAAATATGAAATACAATTAGGTTTAAAATAAAAAAAACAAAACAAAAAGTCGCCAAACTAAGTTTCGGCGACTTAAGTTATACAAGAGAACAGGCCCAAGTTTTCAGAGCAGAACTCTCTTAACGGGGGTGTAAAGAGAAAAGAAACATCACCATATATTAACAATGAGATGATATGGAAATGTACAGGAGACATACATGTAATTACTATTTTACGAAAGGATATGGAGTAAATGAACATGAGACCATAACACATATGTTCAATCCAACTGCAATAATCTTAATGAGCTGTATAGCCATTTCGGAAATTAGAACCCAAATATAGGAAATCTACAATTTCAAAAAATGTTTCAAATGCATAAAGCCAAACGAAATCCGAATAATCAGTAAAATCAAGTAAAACTAAGGACAAAACTACGATGGGGGGAGTTAAACCTTAGGTTTTAGAATTTAAAAAATTTAGATAAAAGTCATAAAAAAGGTGTACTATGGCACGCCAAAGCCAAAAAAAATGAGATAAAATAGCATTATCACAGGAAATGCTATCTTATCTTTATTTTTGTGGTTTTGGCGCAGATAAAATATCATTAACTCCTGATAATTAAATATGGAAAAAAATTAACATAGGTCTCTATGCAATGAAGAGATAAAAAATTCTTTCCTGGAGGTAATAGGTAATGAAATTGCTTATCATAACTGGTAATGAACTTGTTTATCTGTTAACATGTAATGAACTATCTTATGATAGATGTCCGATCCGTACGTAAGAATTTATTGTGCCCATCGAAGACCATCCGTCTTAATCTGTTACATGCAATTTCATTCGCAAAGAAAATGATTTCTTGACTACTAGCAATTAAGGTGTCTGCAGAGTATTAATTTCCTATTATAGAATTTTGTGAAATTTTCTGTGTAGAAACATAATTGTATTATTGTTCAAAATGTAAAATAAAATTTGGGGGGTCACCGTGCATTTAAGCGCAAAATCTGAAATTGAAAATTTCAGAATTTTACATAGATATGATAGGGAAAATGATTATATGAGACTATAGTTTGAAAAATCTATTATAGATTTTTTTATACATTGCATGTGTTTAATTATTATTATGTAGTATACATATAAAAAATAAAAATTAGGGATCACCGTTGAAATAAGAGAGAAAAATTGCAAAATGTTAATTTCTCTAGTGATATCCTTGTTAAATTATTTTATCAAATTATCTCCCTTGAATAATTTCTGTGTTCTCAAAATCAAGCAATAGATTTAAAGCTCATGTGTTTTAGCTCACGTTTTTGTAATGAAAATGTTATAAAAATGATTAGGAATATAAATTTTAAATACATTTGAAGTTTCTTTTCATTCTAAATAATTATTTTGTTAACTTTCTTAATGAATGAAACCCAAATGAATAATAATTAGACAAAAATGGAGGAATAATACCACTGAGACACCATAAAAGCTTTAAAAATGTGAAAAGTGTACACTTGATATATTCTTTAATATATATTTTATTAATTCCATATATACTGTTAACATTCTCACTTATTTTCATCCGAGTGTTCTGTGAGAAACAAAATTTACTTCCTGGTCTCGGCCGTCCTTGAATAATAAATAAATAAATAATTAAGGTATTAATTAACGTTAGCATGGTAAAATTACCATATAAAAACAGACTTTGCTTAGATCCTGCAAGAAATAGACAAAAGTTTGAAAGACCCCCCCCCCCCCCATTTCAATGTAAGTAAGTAAAGTGTTATTTTTAAAGTCATAGCTTGTACAAATTAACAAGCAAACATGAGCTCTTAAACTTCTGATATTAATAGTAATTAAACAAAATGTACACATGAGATATAATCTCATGTACAAGTACACCATATCTAAGAAAAATAAAGAGCATACATGTTCATCTTAAACACGGGGAATTGTTTTACCAACTCCACACTGCATTAAAAGACAAACTCCTGTATTAAATATTTTACGAAAGGATATGGAGTAAATGAACATGAGACCATAGCACATATGTAAGTTTTCCCAAAAACATAGATTTTTAAAGAAAAGATTTGTTTCTAGATAACCTTTCACATGCCAATGTTTCATAAATTTCCGGTCTAAAGCGATATCGAAACGAGTATACAGTAAGTTATGTAAATGACAGTCACAAAATACACGACGCCTGTGTTGAATCATGTATTTAGGGCAACTAATTTTCATAACTAGAAAACACGAGGGGACTTTATAAACATAAGTGGATATAAATCGGATAATGGTTTTATGAAATAAAAACGATACGCTAGGCTATGGAATAGCCTTGGATAGAAAATTGCTTTTATAGTATTTGTATATTATTGATTATTGCACAGTACCTCATCTTTATTTATTAACTTCTGGTTTTAAATTTATACATTACTGTTCTTATTCCTTTTATCATATCTATATTTATAAATCTTGCTAAGCGATATTGCAATACCAATCCTATCATCCTCTACAAACCTGTTCCCAGTACCACCTATAGTAAATGTTTATAATACTATTCAACTTCCACAAGTAAACAGAAAAATTAAACCCCGCCCCGTTTTATCAGGACGAAACTGGACGCCTTTTTGATTTTCGAGAATCTGAAATTCCTATTGGTCAATATCCTTCTGCGCATGCGTTCTCCTCACTACGCAAGCGTACTACTCACTTCCCCAAGAACTATCTATATAGTTAGGCTATTCCATAGCCTAGCTAATTGCAAACATCACATTTAGAATAGACGTAAACATAGGATATCACTTAATCGCAGACAATACAATTATGATTGCATAAAAACAGATAAATAATTGTTATAAATCACCGATAAAAAGTTAAACAAACATGTACAATTAATATATAAACATGAGACGAAACGGAGAGGAAATAAACTACCGACTTCCTACAAGCTTTGCTGCCCATACGTACATTGCACATTTAATCTTCCTTATTCTTCCATGTAATATGAAAAACAAAGGAAACGGGGTAAATGTCAAGGAGACAACATCCCATATCCAGGTTAAAACGACAAAAAACAAAACATCTGGGGGTCACCATATGGTCCTCAACACAGTGAGGAACCTCACATCATATAGTAAGCCCTAAATGGCCCCGAAAAGGTAAAAAAGTGAATAAATCAATGGAAACAAACCACATCCAATAACGCAAATATCAAGAAACTAAAATTTTATAAGAAGACAAGGACAAGCCAATGACCAACATATTACTGACTTGGGACAGGCGCAAAAATTGCGGTGGGGTTAAACTCGTTTTCTTGGATCCAAACCCTCCCCCTATGTGTGGTGAATGGCTAAAAATAAATACACAAAAAGACTCATAAATGCTTAATGCTTTGAAAGATGTTCAAATGTCAGATTAAAATCTATTTTGTCACAAATACAGTATCACAAAGATATATCATCAATGTATTATTTTGTCGCAATAACTTTGATTATTCATAGAACTTCTCAAATTACTAAATTCTAAAATAAATTTTGTTCATATTATGAGTAATAAAGATGATTAAACTGTCATATAGAATGTATGAAAATAAAAACACTACAATCTTATATTACTAAAAAGACCTAAACATTTAACAGGACTAATAGTCCTAATATGTTTGTCGTCGACTTTATGTTTTTGATGGAACCTGTTATCAAACCCCGGAGACTGCATGACATTTCTGTAACTGATAATACTGTTATTAGACTAGTATTGTAGGAAGTGTGGATTTGTCGTTATCTTTCTATAGGGTATTAACATAAATACATAAAATACCCCAAAAAATCATCATTACAGGAGTTTTACGGCCGACATCACGATCTTGAGGATCGTTATTGGATCTGTTTCTCAGATGATAATTTTCCCTCTGCAACTAACGTTTGTTGTTCCTCCATGTTCAACACGGCGGGTATAGGAGATCCTTACTCTACCGGTACACCTGATCTCACCCATGGTTTTTATTGGGTCCGTGCTGTTCATCTGCATGCGTGTCTTCATTTTTCTCGTTTGTCCTGTGATCAAGTGATGTTCTTGTTTTTTAGTGTTTCCGATGTTGCCTTTGTCCATAGATTGTTCGTTCTTTTGACTGACGGTCCGGTTCTCACATACTTTGTATATTTATTGTATTGGAATTTTGTACAAAACTGAATTCAAATAAACATGAAATCACCTAAGTCGGTAGATACAAGTATAGCCCAGAAATATTTCATGTTAGGACTATTTTATGGTGTTTTAGGGTGTCTTATAAGAAGCAGGAGATGCTTACTCTACCGGTGCACCTGATCTCACCCATGGTTTTTATTGGGTCCGTGTTGTTCATTTTTGTATATGTGCGTGTCTTCATTTTCTTTTCTGTGTCATGCTCATGTAATGTCTTCGTTTTTTTGTTTTTCCGACGTTGCCATTGTCCTTGGATTGTTCTTTTTAGACTGACGGTTCGGTTCTCACTTACTTTACATAGGATTTATAGACAGGGAGTAAGTTTTACAGGATTTGGGTATTTTTTTCAAACTGTTTGGATATCGGATATTAGGATATTGCTTCATTTCTTCTCTTGCAGCAGATTTTCATATGCTCAATGAATTCATGCATATTTCGTTCAAATTACTGAAAGTGGGGTAATAACAAAGTTTCTGAAAAAAACACTGAAAAATGCTATTTCGGACTCGTAATGCATATTTATTTTCATAATCATGGAAATAAGGAAATATTCTAATTGTTTATAGTTTAATCTATACTACCTTAAGAAAGATTCTAGGAAGAAACACACAGTTCTGAGTACAAACTACTCAAACATGCATGTAACACTTGACACTGTCATTAGACTTGTGATTGTGTATAATCTGTGATATCTGTGCGATATTAATAGTCAGACACCACTTAAAAATTTCCCATTATAACGTTTCTTGATTTTCGTTTAATATCTGAAGTTCATATTTGATGCGGCATAATGATATTCTCAAAGTGAAGACAGGTCGATGGGGTTTTGTATTCTGACTACTACTTTTGCATAGTCAATGTAAAAAACAACATTATATATGAAAAAAGAAAGGAAATGGGGTAAATAACAAGCAGACAACATCCCATCTCCAGGTTAAAACGACCAAAATCGGTCACCGTACGGTCTTCAGCACAGTGAGGAACCTCACACCATATAGCAAGCCCTAAATGGCCCCTAAAGATTAAAAAGTGAATAAATCACCGGAAACAAACTGCATCAAATAACCCGAATATCAAAAAAACTAAAATTTGATAAGAAGACAACGACAAGCCGATGACCAACATATTCCTGACTTGGTACATGAGAAAGAAATTTCTATTAGATTTCACAACTTAGTCATCATTTGACCAACTTGGATAGTCGGACCTTATGCATAGATGTTTCAGTGTTGAGTCTTTCTCACATGCTATGAGGGTCATTCAGTCGAATTGAAGGTAAATCTGCGATCACAGTACGATGACAAGAAGATCTCATTACGACCATTTCGATTGTACTACGGCTGTTCAGCGTTCCACCCATGATTAAAACGCCGTTGAGCTACGATATAAAGGAGTTCATGCTGACTTTATCACGACTTACCCGCGATCACGCAATAACTGTACCATGTGCAGGATTAATTATCCACTTAGAAATAGCACAACATATTTAAAGCTGCCGCAATTCACTTGATCATTCGATTTGAAAAATTCGAACGAGAAACCAAGAACTTCATTGAATGTGTTCATGGCACTAATCATTCAGTATATTAAAAATATGCATGTGCTACTAAGAACACGTAGAAAATGCTGTACATCGAGATCACATATGCAGAATCTAAGTTCATATTTACTTTGGTATTTCATTTTTTGTATGAAAACCCTGATGATTTTGATTTCTCAGTTGTGAATTTTCCCTTTCTTGACTGTAATATACATACATATGTATCTAATCAGCATATGGGGTGTAAATTTCACAGTCAATTCGTTACTGAGGAGCTTGGTGTCACAAATAAAAGCGGGACATTTACAGTTAGATTCAAGTCTTCCCGTATTGGCGTTACCGATTCTGACTTAACCCTGGATTGACCCACTAACAGTGTGACGGGTGCTGTATTCAGAGCAGGATATGCTCGCCCTCCCTGAGCTCATGATGTTACTCTGTTGTCTTGTTTTGTTTTTTTTTAGTTTACACTTTTGAGTGTTGCATTTTTAGTGTTTGTGTGTGTGTGTGTTATAGGGTGTATAGTGTCTTTGGTCCTCTGCCTTCTTGTGTTCTTAACTTTAGCCTTGTCTCTGGACATTGATTAATGTAATTTTGTGCTTTCTACCTTTGGTTTCTACGATCGCTGTTTTTGGGGCATTACTGTTAAATGTCGTCGAAATCCATCTCCCCTATAATGTCCTCTAACAAGTTTTAATGATTTGAAAAGAATGTTGATGTAATCATTGAAAATACAATCAATACTCAAGCTGCCTAATTAACGGTCAATTTCTTTATGCTGTATATATGTTTCAAGGAGTAACCTCTCATCAGCATCATTAAAATCAAGCAATATGGAAAGCTGTGGTCCAAAAGAAGTAAAAAAAGAAGTACTCATTACCAAAAAATGATCGAAATTGGAAGCTATATATAGTACCAAGGACATCGACCTAGTGTCATACACGGAATGAAGCCTCAGTATTTTTGAGGGGTTAAAATTGTGATAATAAAACAGTAAATTTCTTTAGAATACATGTTAATTTGTTCATTTTAGACAAGTGTGAGTATTAGGCTGGTGAATACCCTCAGGGACCTTTGCTTCACAAGCAGTGGAATCGGAAATTTCAGGAAAATGGATAAATTGCATTTTGCATACTATTCATATCAAATGTGGTCAACATCTTGATCTCATCGTTGTAATAACTAGTAAGGTTGTGACAGAATCTTGCTTCCGTCGTGATTGGAGCGCGGTAAGATCGTTATGCAGTCGAAATAGTCTCTGTAATGTCGACTTAATTACTTCTGCTCAAACCGATACTAGGGGTCTTCTTGAACTTACGATGAGGTATGAGCATAGCTCATTGTTTGAGGCCTCATTGTGACTTCAAAATGAAGAACAACAATAAAAGCGTTGCTTATTTTTCCAATGTATTTATAGAGATTTTGTCTCATATGCTTTTACCCCATATTCCTTCATTGCTTTTTAGACTGGAGTTTGTCTCTTCTACAGTAATTGGTCAAAAGATTCCCCGATCGAAAGATGTATGCTCAAATGGTGTACTTGTCCTTAAGAGAAATTCTCGTATAGATGCACTATCATTACTCCAAATTTTTGCATTGTTTTTTTAGACCACCTGATTATTGTGCACGCATCCCATATTTTATTACGCCAAGCTTTCTACATATAATGACATATTGACTCGATAAGTGCCCTGTGGTTGTTTAAATAATGTGTTTGTCGTTTATTGGTCATTTTGTCGGGTAACGGATGACAGCAACTGTAAGACCATTTTACTAATTAATTTTTGTTGACGAACCAGCACCCACGAGTAAAAAAAAACTTGGATGTAGCGTTGCTCTACATCTGGCAATGAATTCCGTTCAAACCGGTACTAGACCTTATTAAGAGCGTGGTATAATCGTCGTATGGACTTGGTTGCATCGTAGAAAAGAATTTGCAGAATGTACTACGACTTTCATATTTTATTTGAGAAAACCCACATATCATGTATGGATTATTCGTAACATTTTAATATTGTTTTCTTACTTTTTTTCTTTTATTATAATAACGATTAAAACTAAAGAATAAGTTCTTGGGTATTTTAAATCAAGATCCATTTAAAGAAAATGAACAACCCTTATGGGAGCATCAAATTCTGTCCAATTTGAAAAGTTTGTCTAATATTGTAATATTAAATTGGTTGATAATAACCTACGTGCATTTATATATAATCATTACTTTAAGAAACAATTTTTGCAAAGTCACTGCTACATAGGTCAGGAATATTGCAATATTATATCCTGTTTATATGTCTTTATTGGTATCATTATTATATCGAATAAATATTTTGGTTATTGTTTTAAATGTATTGACATATCTGTAACAATTTCAAGTATGCAATAAAATATTCATAAACTTTCATTTGTTAATAAAATATATAAATACATCAAAAAATTACAGCAAAAAAAAAAATATTATTGCTTTGGGTCAAATCAATGCACAGTACGCAGTTTAGAAGTCCATGATATGAGTTATGACTTTTGATTTTGTTTTTATTATAACGTAAAGTTATAATGTGTCGATTAGTTTTCTAAATTTCTGTAGATAACATAGTCGAAATTATATGCTTATAATAAAAAGAAATTATTAGGTAGTCCCGTGGTATTAAGTAACTGTTTTTGTTTATATTTTGTGGAGCTACAAAGCATCTTCCGCGACCAAACGGCTAATAGCTTTCTATTTTCTGACGTTAAATGCCTCATGAGAACCATTCCTGCATATTCAGACGTAAGAAAACAATTCAAATAATGTGAAAGATATTGTTAAAACTAAAGCTCAGTCATTTGGCGCTGTGTTTCACATGATGAAAAATTGTTGATTCATTTTTAACGAGAAAAAAAAACAACAAAAAACAAAAAACAAAAAAAAAGAGACCAAGATCCGACTTTACAGTGCAGTTTTCAACATATTCTCCCTAATCAACAGTTATGAAGGCTATTGACATACACTGACTGGGACATTAAATAACTGATATTAAAAAATAAATACTCTTTATTGAAAATACAAAAAAAATGCAAAACCATTGCCAAATTAAAGGGGATATATAAGTAAATACCTCAAATTTCACATGAATTTCAAGATATTGCTCTTTGCCCTTTCAACATTGAAAAGCTTGAATATTAATAATTGTAACACTAGCTTTCAGATCCGATTGTAATAATAGTATTTTAATTGACCTTTTATACTTTTTTTCAGAATATTGACATTTGCTTCTCAACTTTATTCTTGCATTTCGATGGGCTATAAAGAATAAAATTAATGTCGATCTCCAGAAAATATATTTAAGAAGTTACTAGGAAATAAAGGGTAGAAATTGTATTGTACCAAATTCAATCACTCTTACTTGACTTCAAAAAATAGCAGATAAGTCCAATTTGCTCTTTTGATTAGAAAACAAAATTCAATGTAGTATTACAAAAATAACAGAATACCGAAGTTACTGTGAATTAAGTTTCTGCATACACGTATGCGCATTTCGACAACTTATGTCTCTTTAGTGCAGATTCAATCAAAATTGATGTGTGTTTGGAATCTTTAAACCGAAATATAATGTGTAAATGCTGATAAAACCAATTACAAACATGATCTAAAAAACGAAAGCCTAAAGCAGAAATGATATACATTTGTATAAGATTTTATGACTTCAGATTCTTGTTTTCATTAGGACAAAAGCTATAATGTGTTAAGTAATACGACAATTTTTTAATTTTTCATTGAAGATTTTATGTTCAAAATTATGCTGATAATAATTCGCAATCGTGAAGTAGTCCCATGGTATTAAGTATACGCAAGTTAATAGGTATTTTGTAGTCCTACAAAGTATCCCTGGCGACCAAACGGCTGATCACTTCCTATTTTGTGACATTTATTTCCTCATGAGAATCATTTCTGTATATTCAGGCAGAAGAAAAACTATTCAAACAATGTGTTAAGGCTAAAACTCAGACATTTGGCGTTGTGTTTCACATGATGTAAAGTTATTAGTTCTTTAAGAGAAGTGAAAAACAGATAGAAACAAAATCAAACTTTATAGAAAATGAGATTTTTTTTTAACAATTTGATAATATCCTCTTACCAACAGTCATAACAACATGATAGCTGTTGTTACACCTTGTTTTCTTTATTCAAATCCCTGAATGAACCGACACTAAACAATCAGTTCTCCTAATTGAAAATACACAAAAAAAATGCATAGCAATTGTGCCGTTAAAGAGGAAATTACATTTCAATACTTTCAGTTCAACATTGGTTACATGAGATTTGTTGCACATTTTACCTTTTACATATGATAACTACATTAGTTATGCATAAAATATACGGTGTAATAATCCTATCTTTCTTGGCATTTGGTTGATTGTTATAATTTCACCAAAGACAAACTACGGTGACAAGCTGTTAATTATTATGTTTCTTCTGATTGTAATTATTATCCAAGATGTAGTCTGAGTGATAGTTTGTTCGGATTATGATGTTATCCCAGGCGAAGTCGAGGTGACATGTTGTTATCCTATGTTTCTTCTGATTATTAAGGTCTTTCACCACATGTGAAAAACCTTTCTGTTATTCTTCGGTTTATTTTTTTCTTCCGCCGCAACCGCTGTCAAAAAACTACGCGACATATCATTTCTACTTTTGGTGGATGAATCGACATCACTGTGGGACCTCATTACTCAGTCAAGCATGTCGATGTATTTTTAGTAACAGAGGTTCCTTCCCGGATACCGTATATCTTGTTAGCAGGTTTCCTCAGATTCCGTAATCGATATCAAAATTCCGAATGGGGAAAATGTTGCATTCATCCCTAAATAATTTGTCATGCAAAAAAAAAAAGAAAAAAAAAAAAAATGGAAATTTGGCCAAGACCCCGGCTACGAAGTTTTGAACCCTTAATATTCATTTTTTTTCCCGAAAATAATTGGATTTCCACAAATTTGGCTTCCACGTAGCTTTCATGGTCCTGATTACAAATCTGGTGGTCAAAACATTTTTTCGTCCGCCATTTTAAAACGGCCGCCATTCAAATTTTTGTTTTCAGAATAACTCGAAAACTAAAAAAAAATTATATGAAAACATTTTATTTGAAAAATACTGCTCTCATTGAGATCTTTATTTGATACATTTAAATGAAAACTGTGCGACTAACCGTTCTTGAGTTAAAGACCTTGGCGCGTTTCGGTTAATCGGTTATTTTGCGAATATTTTAAAAACAATTATTACAGATAGTATTGTCAAGTTACATATCAAATCAATCAGTAAGAAGAGACCTTCAATTTGAGTCCAAGGTCATAGCCAAATTTTGTTTTTTCTTACGTGAAATCTCAAAATCGATAAGAGATACATGATTAAATGTTTTGGAAAAAATGTCAATACCATATCATTGGGTCCAACACTTTTTGACCATTGGTTTCGGACTTAGAGCCCGAAAACTATCTGGAGGTCCGATTTTAGGATTTTTTGCTTTGAAAACAATCCAAGATACAAAGAAACTATTCATAGGAAAAGTGCTTAGTACAATATGACGTACTAAATGAGGTCAAGGTCAAAGGTTTAATGTCCCTAGTAACAACGTTATTTGTCATGAATCTCCCTAGCAACCGTATCCAAAAATTATTTTAATGTTGTAAAGAGGAAATAAATGAGATTGCCAACCGAAGGTGACTTTTCTGTCCTAAGCGACATGCTTATTTTCGAAAATTCTTCCAACAATTCTAGTCTGAGCGATTATTTCGAAATGGCCAAACAAAATGATTTTAAACTTAGCAAAAAGCTGGACCAGTATCGGCAGTTATTTGATTTGTGTTTCAAATTTTCAAAATAACAACCATTTTCAAGATGGTCGGCATTTTACATCAAAAATTGAGAATTCAATATCTCAGAATTCTTCTTTGCAGAGTTTATTCATATTTTGTGTTAATTTTCAATCAGATTAGAGGATAGAGAATATATGCAAAAAGAAATTTTAAAATGGCTGCTATTTCGGAGATGGCAGCCAAAATGCGTAAACTTTTCAACGATTTCAGCGAAATTGATTTCTATGTAGATTCTGAGGCTGTATATGAGTTGAATCATCGAATTCGACGAATGGAATGACATCGGCTATTGCTCGCAATTGCAAAGTTATTGCTCGCAATTGCAAATCTAGTTATTCTAGTCACCCTAGAATTTGTCGGAATGACATGTTTTTATTCTACGTTTCTTCTGATTATATTTATTATTCAAAAATTATTTTTAAATGGCTGAATGAAATGATTTAAAACTTTGCACAATGTCAAAATCTGAATTTGTTTGTTGTGTGTTTAATAATTTCAAAATGGCCGCCATTTTCAAGATGGCCGCAGTTTTACGTTAATACATTGATAATTCTATATCTAAAGAAGTGCATAGAATTGTTCACATTTTGTACAAATCTTTAGGAAGATGAGAGGAAAAAATATATGTGACAATAATTTTCAAAGTGGCCACTGGTTGCAAGATGGTGGCCTACATCCGTAAAAAGATTGACTTTATCCAATTTCAAATCCAATGATTTCCATGTACATTTCTAAGCTGCGAATATGATGAAATAATTGATCATCTAGGGTGACATCGGCTTTGTTTGCAATTGCAAATTTAGTTCTTCGCCTCTTCTTCATTCCGAGAGAGTTTTCTGAAATGGCTGAATGAAAGCATTTCTAACTTTGCACAAAGTTGTACCACCATCTGAAGTTGCATACTGTAAATTGAAAAGATCAAAATGGCCGGCATTTCCAAGATGGACGCTTAAACATGTCAAAATATCAACTTTTCAACAAAAATGATTTGTAGGTAGATTGGGACAATTTCAGGGATATGGGGCAAATGTACATGGGACAAAATATATACATGGTAAAATTAAGCAAAAGGAACAACGCTTTAATTGTTGTTTTTCGTCTTGAAGTCACCATGAGGCGGCCTTCAACAAAGATCAAACATTCCTACCTCATATCAATTTCAAGACGGCGCCTAGCACTGGTTTGAGTTGAATTCACTTGCTAAATGTTAAACAATGATACAACCATGTATCATCTTTGTCATGATTGCGGGGTCGTCAACAAGCAAAACACATCTGGCAAAGTACTCTTACAAGTACTGTCATCCGTTGCCCAACGAAAGGACCAATAGACAATACAACATATAAACGATCACTGGGGGACTTCTATTGAGATTGAATGGTCAAAATGTTTGTCCTGAAAGACATCGGCTATTGTTCGCAATTACGAATTTTGTTTATAGCTTTTTTCCAAAACAACGAATAGAATACAGATAGAACAAAGAACAAGATTACATAAATCAAAATAATTAAATTTGTTTGAAAACTTGTTTCTTGCATTTTGATGGTGAAAATTAACTATGGATTGATGGTTCCTAAAACTGTATTTAAGAAGTTGAAAATTCTATTACAGCCACATGAATTTACAAATTAATCCGGTTAAGGAGTTAATTACCACTACATGTCTGCTTTATTGACAACAAAATGCTTCCTCTCTCCTTACAAAGTATGAATCTGTCATCTTTGCTGATAAAACAGAAAACATGAGATATTTTAATTACTTAACAAACCGTCAATATCAGCATGAATAGAGACCATTAATTATTTTAGACTATTATGTCATATTGTCATATGCCAGCTTTGTTTAACAAGATAAAACAATTTCTCTACTCCATTAAATAATTCAACACTTCAGTTTTGTTAATGAACGTAACGATTAGTTCCCTATTCGCGTTCGTCTAAATTTGCAAATGTTATTTGAACAGCAAAGATCTATGCTGTATATCGTCATTTAGAGTCATTCATAAATGTCTAAGGGGTGAGCTTTGCTAACGTTACATTCAATAATGTGTATTTAAATTAACGTAAATATTATATCAAATGAACTTAAGGTTTTGGAACTAATGACTTATTTATCAGAGCTGCTTTTGTCAAAACTGCATAAAGTCTTCATTGCAAATATAGATATGATATCAAACTGAAAACATTAATTTTAGCATGTAAAAGTACCGAATGATCTTCTCTCATTTAGCTCAAGTCAACTAAAAGATAACGCTTTGAAATTGCATTTTCCAATTTGACATTATATTGATATATGATAAATTTCCTATTGATATAGTTGTTGAAAAGTATTTCATTTCAATGTACGTTTGATGTTATATCAGAAAGCCTAACGTGTAGACAACCTGGCAAAAACTATTTGATATAGAGAATAAATGGATACGGGTTATATGCACATGAGACAATGTCTTTACAAATACACTGTAAAACAATCGAACAACGCCTTAATTGCTGTTCTTGATCTTTATGTAACTAATGTCTTCCACAATTAGCTTTGCTATTATTTCATAAGATGTTGAGGATGGCCCTTGCAATGCTCTGCGCAGAATTTATTGCTATATATCGAGCAATGTTGCATCCATGTGTATTTTACTCCATGGATGCGGGATCGCCAACAGTCATTGTACACCTTCGAAATGTTTTTTCTTTTTCTTTTTTTGGCAGATACTATTAATAATTTTGTGATGTCAGAAAAAAACATTGAAAATCATATTTTAGTAACTAATTAGATTAAACATTTTTTGATGTTCCTTTTAGATTCTTTTATATTTTTTTTTCTCTGTCACCTGTGTCATTGTAGAAACAAGCAAAAAGCTTACCTGACTTATTAATGTAGGTGGTAAAAGCCAAATAAAAAAAACTATAGATTGTCTCAAAAAATCGTATTAAGGATGTAGTAAGGTGAGGTTCTTGCAATTAGTAAAAGTCATTCGGATTTTTCTGATTTTATCCAGTATAACTATGTATAAAATTTGCCCCATTACACCCAATTTTCTAGTCATCAAAGTCTCCAGTAGCTCATTTTGAGTCAGTAAGCAAGATTTAATTAGATTGTAGATTTTCCTTCCATGTGAAACAAATCAATATTGTGTCCATGCTATACTAAGGTAAAAGCCCAAGAGAGCCTTTACCGCGAATTTTTTAAAATGTGAAATATCTTGAAAAAAAGCCCCATAACCTATCAATATTTTTAGCTTACTTTATTCCTTTAACAATGCTCTTTTTATTTAAGATGTCGATTTAAAATCGTAGATTTGTAAAATTTCACCTTTCTACATCCTTAAAGGAATTGAAAATACATAAAAAGACTAGTTTCAGAAAGGACATTATCTGTTACCTTTCCACGTTTTTTACTAGATTTTCTATCTGATTTGACCGTACTTATCACTTAATTCAATCGCTCAATTGTCCAAACATTTGCGTCAGAATATCTCTTATAATTCACATATCTTTAATTTCCAATTCACATATTGTTGTATTTTCGTATTGTTTGGTGTTGATAATTTCATTAACAGTAACTTCGTTACTTTTTTATTTATTACCACTGGACCTTATTCGAATACTTTTAGGTTCATTTATATTTAGCATGTGTAAAGAATTATAGCAAATTGGAAATAAAATCTAAATAAGAGAGGTCCCCATGGGTATTCACAAGCCCCATAGACAGACATGTATGACATGAAAAATTTACCTTGCGTGTTATAGAGATTCAGATTCTATCAAAATTCGAAGTACTTTAAAATACTGGGGCTTCAAACCGTGTATGGAACTCGGTATATGTCCTTGGTACTGGCTTTGGCTTACTATTTCGATATTTTTTTAATGAGTAATTCTTTTTGGACTACTTTGTGATTATGGCTTTCCACATTTTTTTTTATTTTGACGCTGCTGATGAGAGGTTACTCTTTGAAATACGTGAACGGCAGAACGAAATTTACTGCTTTTTATTCATCTTCGGTATTTTTGGTATATAAAAGACAGGCACAATTCAAAAAATTCATCATCAATTAAATTGGAATTCACATTCAGGTCTAGAGTTTCTTCTTTGCAGTAAGAAGAATATCGGTGGATAAATAATATTTCTTCTGATTGTACATAATACATTTTTTTCGAAATAATTATCATTTAGTTATTTCGTTGGAATGTAATAATTAATCCTTTTTTCGTATTTTAATAATTTAAAGTTATATTAACAAAAACAAGAAATTGCATTTTTTTTAACTTTCGCATTGGCATACATTTTCTTAATTCAAATATTACATTAACTGTTAACCGATTGCTTGACCAACTTGATATAATATCACTGCCCCAAATTTAGCATGTTTTGATTAATAAAGTTGAAATTCTGATCCAACACATTTTCGTGTACAAGTCAAACTTATTATTTTATTTCGCCCTCGATAAAAGTCAAGATTTCAGCTGAAATCAGATACATCTTAAAAAAACCTAAGCTCTTGAAAATTGCGTTTTCACCGTTGTTATTTTATTTTTTTCTCTTTTTTATATAATTTCAAAAATCAGTGACCAACAGACAGCAGTTATACTTTGCTGTTTTTAAGACTTCATCATGGCGTTATATAGAAAAACATGAAAGGATATGGAGTGAATGTACATGCGACAAAAACGCACACGATACATAGAAAACTCAGTTTATCAAGGACAGAGCTTTCATTCCTGTCTACATCTTGATGTCGCCTGAGGGTCTTCAACCAGAGGTGAACAATATTCACCCCATCAAGCGAGATCAAGAAGGCCCCTATGTTGCAAAGAAAGACAAAGATGTTGAGCAACATCGCTAAAATAAGTCATTAAAGAAACACATGTCGGGAGCGGTCAATGAATACTTTGTTTCATAACGTAACACGATTACATCATCTGTGAGTTTAAACAAGCATATCTCGCGCGTTTCCATTTAGGTATTGACTCTTGTCAGATATGGGAAAAACATACACCATAAAAGAGGGATATTCTAATGCGGTTGTATATTGACGTAATTTACGCTTTCGCTGAATATAAACACTTAACGTATTATGTCTCTAAATCCAAGTAAAATATTTCATGTATCACGATAAATTTAATGTATCTCAATTTATAATTTTTTGACAAATCATTGAAAACTACTTGCCGTAAATATGAATAATACAAGAGGAAACTGAATATAGATATCAATAAAACAAATCAAATTACAATATTCTAGGATACCTTCCGTGCCTATCGCAGAGAAAAACACGTCCTTTTATCTTCAAATATTTAGTATTGTCGTGGGAAAATACGGAAATTAACACCACTTCAAGGAATTAATGATTTGTTGTTATAATGGTAGCATTTCATACAATATCATTAAAAAGTCAATTTCTGAGACACTACCACTCTCATTAAATATTTACACAATGTGTAATATATAAACATGTAAGAGAAGAAATTGATGGTAGCTTCTAATCGCACAATTCGGTTTAAAGTAATAAAATAAGGTAAGTGAGAACCGAACCGTCAGTCTGAAAAGAACAATCCAGGGACAATGGCAACGTCGGAAAAACGAAGAAACGAAGACATAACATGAGCACGGCACAGAAAAGAAAATGAAGACACGCACATATACAAAAATGAACAACACGGACCCAATAAAAACCATGGGTGAGATCAGGNGCACCGGTAGAGTAAGCATCTCCTGCTTCTTATAAGACACCCGCCGTGTTGAACATGTCAACTCCGGTAAAGTCAAATCCGGTAGAGGAAAATCAAACTTTAGTGGCAAAGAGAAAGATCTGTTGTCAGCTGGGAAACAGATATCTAATAGCGGTCCACAAGCGTTAAACTTCTGTAGTGATGACCTCAAGTTATGGGCAACCTACCCTTGCTTAAGTAGCCTATTTGTAAGCAACCGAGCTCTATCAAGGTAGTCACTGTATCGACCACAGGCTCTTGAGTAGCGAATGAGTTGGGAGATGTAAACTCCGTATGCTGGTGCTTTTGGAATGTTTCTACAAAGAAAGGGGAAGTTGACTTTTGGAAAAGTGAAGTTCGCGTTTGTCATATAACCTAGTTTGTAGTGTACCTCTTTTGTCAATTTCAAGATGAAGGTCAAGGAACGATTCTGATGTGGAAGTATCTGTAGTATCCTTAATTTCTAGCTCTTTTGGATAGATAAGATGAAGAAAATCACTAAAGCGAGGATTGTTTAGTGATAAAATATCATCTATATAACGGAAGCTGAAATTAAAGGACTGGGCCAGTTTTTTTATCTTTATTTTGAAAAAGCCCTTCGATGAATTCAGCTTCATATGAGTGGAGAAATAGATCGGCTAAAAGAGGTGCACAGTTTGTAGCTTTCTTGGTTTAAACAATTAATAATTATATTAATAATAATTATAATAATAATAGATATTTACAATGTAAATGAACATGAGACAGTCTCTTCAAATGAATAGTAAAACCAAGGGATGGAACAAGGCTTTTACATTATACAATTATGGCCCTCCAAGGGTTGACAAATCTGCATGTTTCACGTCGACAGAGGGCCATAATTGTTTTATTATATTTTAAACAGTTTCTTTAATTCCAAATCAAGAGTTCTTATTATGGTTTTAATCTCACAAAGAAGACTGATGTAATCTGCTAGTGATTTTTGGATTATACAGGGCTGTTTCTCTCTGTGACGTCATATCCTGGTTGTTCAGCGGGAAACAACAGGGTTGTTCCCGCAGTGATGTCATATAGAGGTTGTTTCCTAAAACATCTGAGTTATTTTGAAGTCACATGATTACTTTCATCCAACTAAATCTTCTCTTACTTAGTAAAATATAATAGGTATGGTTGTTCTTCATCTTAAAGTCCAACAATGAACTTTGCTCAAAGTAAGTTCACGAAGACTGCTAGCATCATTTTAAGCGGAATTCATTGTTAAATTTCGGGGAATGCTACATACATATTCTTGTTTTAAACATTGTTGTGGGATCGTCATCAAACATAAATTAAAGTTGCAATAAAATATAATAGGTATGGTTGTTCTTCATCTTAAAGTCCAACAATGAACTTTGCTCAAAGTAAGTTCACGAAGACTGCTAGCATCATTTTAAGCGGAATTCATTGTTAAATTTCGGGGAATGCTACATACATATTCTTGTTTTAAACATTGGTGTGGGATCGTCATCAAACATAAATTAAAGTTGCAAAGTACATTTTATTCTTATATAACTATCATCCATTACTCATAGAGGATAATCGCAACATTAAAACAACTACAGGGAACTGATCGAGTCAATGGCAAAAAAACTTGGCAAATAAAGTAGTGAGATTTGGGCACAATTTACAAAATGGTCGGATTTATATTTTAGAAATAGAAATAAAGCCAAAATTTGAAAGTATGAAATTGTATCAATATGAGGCATATTCTGAAGAAAAGATACACTATAACTGAAATATATAAAGGGCAAAGTATTTTATTTCTTAGTTGCTACAGTCCTCATTGATTCAAACAGAATACTAACTTGCTCAGAAACCGATTCATTTAAGGAGATAAGATGAAATGACAGTTTGTTGTATAATCGAAAGTATGATCAGATACATAGTAGCACATACATGTTTTAGCCATACTTATAATGGACATTCATGTAATATCACGAAAAGACACTCTTTAGTTGTATGTCAAAGCCATATCACACGCATCAAGTATGCCATTTCTAGACCAAAAATTGATTGGAGCTTGATGAAATGATGTTTTCCTGTTTCAAAAAAAAAAAAAAACAAACCTATATACGTTTTTTATAACGTAATGATTTCTTTTCTAAAATTTAGATAATGGTAACGAACGTTGTAACATCAATCCCCAGGAAATAGCAAACATAGGAAAATCTATATGAATTTCGGCATAAGCCAACCCCATGTCTTATAAATAAAAAAAAATGAGGCTAGAGGTTTTACCACTGATGTTGAGAGTTTAAAAGTTCTTGGAATTTTGCAACCAATAAAAAAATGAAACGAAAACAGACTAGTTGATACTGTTAGAAAAAACGAAAAGCTTATTGAATACAAAATAAAGCAAAATTGCAAAGAGAAGTACAGATTTATAAGAATAATTTGAAACATTTTCAGGAAAGAAAAAGTCTTGATTTGTAAAGCATCCCTAAATAAGTGAAGTGCTTCATATTTTTGCATGTTTAATTTGGTTGCTACAAAATATAATTATTTTTCCACATGGTCATTAAATTGATGTGCATTTGTATATTTTGTAACGTAAAACAATGTTTCAATGAACTTGATTCAATATTTGTTCATGATCGTCGAGGGACTTATCAGGTTTGTACTTTTAACAGGAAGAAAAGAACGGAATACTCGGAGTATATCAAATATTGCAAGTTTAAAATACAAAAAATACCGAAGTTGCATAAAAACAGTAAATTTCGTTATACTGTACACGTGTTTCAAGGAGTAACCTCTAATCAACAGCATTAAAATCAAATATTATGGAAAACCACAATCCAAAAGTAGTCAAAAAAGAATGATCATTACCAAAAAGCATCGAAATAAGGGACCAAATCCAGTACCAAGGACATGTACCGAGTGCCATACACAGTATCGCTAAGTGGTTAGAATTTTGATAAAACAGTAAATTTCTATTAGACGCAAGTCTGACTATTGAAATTTTCAAAAATATATCCCATTGTATGTTATTTTTAAGATCAAAATAAAATGTGTTATTGTATTTCGTATTCACCGAATTTAACATGACAAATACGTAACAATTTAGGAATGCTTCACAAAATTGGGATTTTTTTTGCAAATATGCAGCGTTTTTGTACAATTAATTAGTAAATAAATTCCCTGTGTATGTTTATGTGTTAAAAAAATATGTGTTGTGGTTGTTTTCTAGGTTAGTCTTTTTGACGGAAGAAATTGCGCGAACACTTGGAAGTTAGTTATAAGTTAATAACAGGTCGTTCCAATGTGGTCCTTTTTTTACATTACACTATCAGGACTAGGAACATTTGGAACTGTACCTAATTTTGAATGAATTTTTCTGTACTTCACTTTAAGCAGGGGGAGTTGAGTACAGAAAGCAACAGGTTGAAAATAACAAAACGAAGTATTCCGTTAAAATTGATACGTTTACAGTGTTTACTTCGTGTTTTTTGTAAAGTAAGATTAACAAAATACAAATATCTGGTATGCTAAAGCTTCGGAGTTGACGTGGTAATTTAAAAAAGAAAAAAAAAATCATTAAAACAATAAAACAATTACAACACGAAAAATTTCGTCAAAACACATACCAAGTTAGGCTGTCTCGGGAACATATCGTTGTTAAGGTTTGTCTTTTGTTTTTTTATTTGTTGTGTTTGCGCAGTACCTTGGTATAATGTGGTATGTGACTGTTTGTTTTCAGCCCTTGTAGGTTTTCAATTATCTGTTTTATTCTATGGATTTATTGGTCTGATTAGAGTACAATGACTCCAAAATATTCCAGTGGGGTTTATAAATCCAAGTAATGACCCAATTGCCATAATTTTCAATAGATTTAAACAGAGTCTTTTGTTTCTTATGTTTTGAAATATTCAATTGTTTGAAATTGACATTCTAAACTTCAAAAGTATATGAATTTCCTGTTGCCATGGTGAATAAAAAAAATTGAAATATAATAACATTATAGTCTAATTAGAATATTGTGTCAATACAAATCGATCCCTCTGTATACAAACTATATGTTAAATTAGCTATGCAGACTGTAGCCAAATTAATTATAAAAATGCAGCAAAGTGTGAAGCAATATTTACACACAATTAAATTTGTGAAATAATAATTGTCTTTGAAAATGGCAGGTGTAAAGTGATACTTTTACAATGCATACTATCAACTTTAACAAGAACTGCTTTGTATAGTGCAATTACAGCTATGCTATATACAATGCATGCTGTTCAAGCGCTTCCTCGTACATAAAATGTAATTAGCAAACGCACATTTAAGGGCATACATTGTTGTATCCAATAGTTTCAGGGAAGATAATAGAAATCACAGAAGAAGGCAGTGTTTCCCGGGAATATGACGTTGATATCTGTAACGTAATTCCCATTGTTTTTGAGGAAAGGTAATTTGTGCCTTCCAGTTTGGCGGACTTTCTGCGGGAGATTTGTTAAAAGTTCCGTATTTTTATGATTTACTCTTAAACTAACTCGGTGACCTATATTGCTTTTGCCATTTTTGAGTAGCTTATTATTAGAAGATCGCAATATCAGAATTTTATAAAATCGACAAAATAAGAAGTCTTTTAAATATTGTAAATTTGACTGTGTAATTCACCATTTCGTGCATCTTTTTTCTTAATACGTGCTACATACTCTTTAATTTAGAAAAATATAACATAATTTCCTAAATCAATTAATTTTTTCTTTAAATCCTTACAACCTTAACTTTGTTTTTCTGTTACTCTGGTACCGAGTAGATAAGAAATAATTTCTCAATTTTAACACTTCAATTTTAACACTAACTTAAATTTTCTTCAAAAATCGCAAAAATGATCAATGTTTAAGGTCGAAATCCATGGTAACAAGATCGGAAACCCAATATTTTCTTGTAATTTTTGGAATCTTGGGCATTTGTCTAAAAATTATGATAAAGACAATAGAGCAAGAAACTGTGGGATATGCCCTTAAAGGAAGTTCCATCCTTTGAATGAAAGCGATGAGAATTTCATAAAGGTGTTCTGAATTAGGACTTAATGTAAGGTGACAATAAACAAGATTGAAAAAGTAATAGGTTTGACATTCATGTTATAAATTTGGCAGTAAATGACTATTTTCTAGATTTTTCGTAGGCTTTTTATAGAAATTAGTAAGTTGTTTTAAAATCGAGTGAAGAAACAATTTCAGTTTCTTGAAAGTTTATCTGATATTCTTTTAATTAACATGCTATTAGAATATAACATGAAAAGTTGGTGATTATAGGTAAAATGTTTTAAAAGCTATTATATGTTAAATGACAGAGAATCAATATATGACCAAATGTTAGGAATCAACGGTTGGAACTACCTTAAATAAGGTTGCACGGTGCCATCCTTATTATACTAGTATGTCGAAGAAATTTTCCACATTTTTTTTATAAATTGTAAATTCTTTCAATTTCACCATAGTACATTACTTGTGATGTTATAATATTATGAAATTAAGTCATTTGATGAAAATATTTACACAAAGATGGAAGAATATGGGGTAAATGCACATGAGACAAAGTCTTTAACAAATACATTATAAAACAAAGTAAAAGAGCAAAACTTTTATCGTTGCTCATCTTGTAGTCACCATCAGGCTTTCTACAATGAGAGTTCCTCGTATAAAATGACAAGTTCAAATCGGCCTTTACATTCATGACTAAACCATATGGCAGAATCAGGGGTACTTTGCTAATTTGCATAGCGGCCATCTTGTAACTCTTGCTTGTCGGCCATGTTTAGATGAAATGCACAGGGGAGATATTGAAATTTTGCAAAATTATCTAATAATACACTTCAGAACATATTTGTCCGCATCTAGCAAGATTCTACACATTGTTTACGTCTAGTCTGTACATAAATATTTATCTGTAATAATGAAAATTTCCGGCCAATTAAGTCTGAAATTCGAAGCGGGATCATGACATTTTCACTGTAGAAGCCATTGTAAAACCGCCGAGTAAGCTATCTTTGACAGAAAAATACACTTCATAGGTTAATATGTAGCAAATTTGTCCGCATATGACTGTGAAATATAACTCGCATAGATTCATAAACAGTTGTCCCTTTTAAACTTACTCAAGAAAATTCGCAGCCAAATCAAATTGAAAATGTGTAATTCCAAGCTTTCCAGCGAAGGGAAATCCTTCTACAGGCGGGTTTTAACCACAATTTCTATGTTAAAAACTTTTCATTACGGAAGATAACATTAATACAGTACTTTTAGAAAAAATACGAGAGTAGTATGAAAATAATCCGGAACACTGAGATGTAGTTTCGAAGTTTAACTTTAATAAAGGGAAGTAATTCACCAAAAAAGGGCGTGGTCACGTGATTTTACTCATGAATAAAATACCCCGATTCTTCCGTATGCGTCGAAAAACGCTACATCGATGTAAATTATAAAGTAAAAATAACAGTAAACACCTACAATGGCCGAAAATTACAACCACAACCCACAAAAAACTCACTACAAAAAAAAAACAAAAACAAGAACAAATAACAGACTAGTGACAAACATAAATGACGACAGGTACTCGGGACAGCCGGACTAGGTACCGGCACTAGCATAAACCAGAGGAAGGATTTACCAGGTTTATGGGTACTCAAATCTTCCTTTTATCTACCCCTTTCCCTATAGTATAATAAACATATAATAAACATACACATGAAACCAAATACAGGTAGACTAAAACTAAATAAATGTATTAGATCACAAAGAAGTAATCGACAAGATGCAAAACATTTATCGATAAATAATATTTTTTTTACTTCATGAGGCTAGCCATTGTAACCAGGTGGAGATTATTCAAAATGTATAGTCGAACGTTAACAAGTATTGTAATATGCTTTCAGTTTAGTTCCTATAGTATTAATTGGGTTTTCCTTTACTTAAATGTGCCTAGAGTCTGAAATCAAAATAATACGGATTGTTACAATGTAACAACGATTTTCTGTAATGTGTTTTTATTCACATCGCGGCACATAATTGCACAATTTCTCGATGCCAAAATGCATCAATGACAATTAATCACAGATTACATTTGCAAAGGAATATTGTCAAGGGTTACTGAAGCACATGAATCAAATTTGTTGGTTCAGTACATGAGCATAATGAGTTTATTACTGCAGTTATCTGTCAAGATCTTGTTCAAATTATAAACAGAATTTTTATTCAGTATCTTTAAACACTAAATCTGATGCAACATTTATATAACCGAGGTTTTGATTTGCCAAAACTGACCGTCAATTCCACCATCTACACAGCTGTAACAAAATGGAATAAAAAAGATAACAGAAAACACCTACAATGGCCGAAAAACACAGCCACATGCCAGAAAGTAAATAGGAACTGCAAAAGAAAAAACCCACAATAAAAATACAAACGACAAACATAAACAACGATAGGAACTCGGGACAGCCGGACTTGGTACCGGCACTAGCAAAAGCCAGCAGTAGGGTGAAACCGGTTTATGGGTACCCAAACCTCCCCTTTCTCTGTCTCGTTTCCCTATAGTAGAATAAACATACGAATAAAACCCATACAGGTAGACTACTAANTCCATGACCACAATCTAGAAAGGAAAAATGGGGGAACAAAACGTAATTTTGAAAGATGGGTCAAAGAGTGGTCGCCGCTAAACTGCCGGCTAGCTCAAGGAGCCTAGTCTGCTGGTAAAACACTGTCGCACTACGGAAGGAAAATCAAATTCAAAACTCCCAATGGGTTTGGTAAAGAATCATCATGTATTTCAGTAGACATCGGCAGTATCAGCGAGAGGCCAGTATGTGTGTAAAATCCTCAGGTCATTGGATCCCAAAGCTAATTTAACGGACACGTGTAGAATATCCTGTCGATATCCCCTATTGCGTAAAGAATGTAAGGTAAGTAGGTTCCCTGTTTAGTCTAGTTCCTTATATGGTTTCAAAAGCACAAGTGGAAAATAGAATATGAAATCGTTTAATTAATTGCATTAGAATCACAATATCAGTACATTACTTGATTACCTGAGGGCGTCAATAATGATTTGACGATCAAAATACTTTTCTTCTTCATCTTGATGTCACCAAGTCCCTCAGTAATGTTGTTATTACCAAATCATTTTGTTGTTATTTTATCACGTTTTGTCGTATGTAGGACATTTTTGCCCTAACCGACTTCCTTATTCTTTACTCATTAATTGTTTTTACCTTATAGTGATTTCTGGAAAACTAAAAAGACTTATTGCTGTTCTTTACCCCCTCAGAAAGGCTGATAACCGCTGGCTTTTGTCCCGAGTTCCTATCGTTGTCTACGTTTGTCTTTTGTCTTATACGTGTTTTTCTTGTGTAGTTCCCTTNCAAATTGTTGCATGTAATTATAATATTCAGCCATTGTAGGTGTTTCCTGTTATCAATTTTTTAACATTAATTACAGTTCCATATAAAAATAAAAATATCTTACCATAATGGTTGCAGATGTGAAATTTTATTTTTCAGAAATTTTAGTCTTATCTATATGTCGATTCAGAACTAAATTTATAAGCAAAAAAGATTTTTTAAATCTTTGTCGTTTTAGTTATAATAGCATGTAAACCCCTAATAGTTTCTATATAAATATAAGTGAGTTATCTCCCCTGTTGTAGTACACTCTATAAAAAAATATTTCAAAAATGGGAAATCGGTTTGAGCATAACATGATTATGGTCCTTCATACAATGCTAAGTGTGATTGCCCAATGAAATACAATGTAGCGATGAATTTCAGATCCCTCTTGGCTATGAATACTCAATCATGCCATAATTTATATAAATTAATAATAAAGGGATTTTTTCCAGTCAATATTCTGCTGTGTCACCTGTATACATTCAATGCAATTTCTTTCTAGAATATGCGGTGAGTAAATAAGGTAAACTGGACATATATCTTACATATGTATAAAGTAAGTGAGAACCGAACCGTCAATCAAAAGAACGAACAATCCATGGACAATGGCAACATCGGAAACACTAAGAAACAAGGACACCACTTAAGTACGGGACAAAAAAGAAAAATTACACTGGAAAATCAACAAGAAATCATTTTACTCATGTGCTACCATATTTATGAATTTTACATGGAACTGTACAAATGTACTGTACTTGATAAGACATGACATACAAGAATATTATTCAGTTGCATAAAGTCGTAATTGGAGACTTTTAAATTGGAATATTTGTGACTTGGATATATTTAATTTAATAAAAGGAGAATGGGATATATTTAAATTGTTTAAGTAGAAAAATATGACATATCTAAATGGGATAAACGTGTACTAGTATTTAACGTGCGCAGAGTTCTCTCATCTGATTCAAAATGATTATTATTCGACTTAATCATCATTAATATTTAGACTTTTTCCCTCAAATTTCCCATATCAAAGTGCTGTTTATTGGTCATGTTAATTTATTCCAGTTAGATTGTTTTACTCTTCTGACTTCATCCATTTAAAAAAGAATATAATTACTTACCCACAAGCTCCTTATTTATTTTAGTATCATTTCTATCTTTATAAACATTTATATAACTAGTATGTCAATTGTTCGAAGAACAATCGATAGGTCTTTCCCTGTATTGCGTCATAATGTTCTAGTTATTGATTTATAGATCATACCAATATTCTAGGGTGAATATTTACATTTATTGATTCTTTAACATAAAATACGATTTTTGGCTGTGACCTTGAACTTTGACCTTGACCTTATTTTGAACGTCATGTCTTGCTGAACATTTTTTGTGTTGAATATATGTTTGTATCTTCAATGGTATTTGAGCTATAGACAAAAAACCCAAATTCGGACATCAAAAATCGGTTTTTGGTCCAACGACCCAAAACGGTTGGTCCAATCATTTCGGGGCAAATGTAATAAATGTAGATCTCAACAAGACACACATTTTCTCCATTACATTTAATCAGCTATCTATCACGGTTTCTGAGTTAATCCAATAACAAGGTCTGAGGTCAAAGTTCAAAGTGACCAATGACCTTTGACCTTGGTATTTTTAGATGTAACACATATNAAAGATGTGACGAAATTTTGCGGGGGCATAACTCATGAACGGTCCACCGTAGAGTTTCGGTCTAAATGTAACGAAGGTCCGTCATGACCTAACAGACATTTTTGCCATTACATTTCTTCAGCTATCTCTTATGGTTTCTGAGTTTATCCCATAACATTGTTTTTCGGACTTTGGGCGAAAATTCGTGAACGGAAAAAGATTTTCGATCGTTCCCTTTTACTTATCAACAAGACATGGTCCCGACTTTTGTCCCAAAATATGAAAAGGATATGTCCAACCATTTTTCTGAAAATGAGGCTGAAAAGAAGAAGAAGAAGAAGAAGAAGAAGATTAATCAAACGAAATACAGAAAGGTCTTTCCCTTGGAAAGGGGAAAGACCTTAATTAACATTTTTTGAAAGCCTACTTATTTTGTCAAAAGAATAGATGGTTACAAATGAGCAAATAAAGGGATATGGAGTAAATGTTTATGGGACAAAATCCCTATGAATACACGATAAAATTGAGAAAAATGGAACATCACTTTCATAATTATTGTTCTTCATCTTGAAGTAATCATGAGGCCTTTAACAAAAAAACGAACACTCGTAGCTCATAGTAACCTCAAGATGGTCCCTAGCACCGGTTTTTAGCGGAATGCACTTGCTAAATCTTAAACAACGTTGCATCCATGTATCCAATTTGTCACGGGTGCGGGGTTGTCGACAAGCATAACATATCGGGCACAATACTCCTACAAAACACTCTCATCTATTACCAGACAGAGGGACCAATGGACAATACAACATATAAACGATCACAGGGCACTCATCGAGTTAATTGTAGGACAATTTGGCAAGTAAAATCGGGAGTTGTGGGCAATATATACATATATACATATATATAAAACCTGTGTATAATTTTAACCCCTGAAAAAGTCTTCTAAAAGCCTTCCAAACAAATATTTTATCACTTGTATCTCAACAACAAAATCAAAAACCACTAACAAAGATCTTTGCAATTTTCTAATGAAAATACGTTTCTGAAATGCTTTTCTTAAGTTGAGCAGCGAACCTTCTATACAGAAATACTTGAAATGATTAATTGTATTTTAATGTTTGCATAGAGTGATGGTATCTCACGTAAAACCTATGACTAAGAAATAAAACATTTTTATTTTATTTTTCAAACAACAGCAAGGAATAATAAATTTTAGGGACTATTTGAAATGATGTCTACTTTTGTCAAAGATGTATTGTGAATTTTCAATTTCTAATATTTAATATGGCAATTTACTGTATGGATATTCGGGAATTGGTTTTGTTTTGTTTTGTTTTTTATCTTTTTTTTTATCCTGGTTCTGATTGAATACAGTTGCAAATAAATGCCGAAGCAAAAATGAGGAAAGGAGGAATTCCAAATTCAAAACTCCAAAATCAAGGCAAATCATATTCAGCATGAATTGAGACAGCACGACAAAGACAAAACATATCTTCAAAAATAAAGAAGAACGCCATAAAAATAAAGCACTGGCAAGAGGGAACCCCTACAAAAACTGAGGTATCATCAGGTCCTCCGGAAGAGTAAGCATGATCTGCTCCACGCATGGCACAGTCAGCTAGAATATGATGTTGAAAGATCTGTTAGGCAAAACCAATTAGGATCCATGTTACGTATTACTTCTGTAGCCCCTAAACAGTACCATGGTAGATGTCTGAAGAGATTTTAATAATCTTTTAAGTATTTGGACAATAACCAGGACATATTAGTACCACATGCATTAACAGCGAAGGCAAAACTAAAAGATGACAGTGTGGTATACAAGACAACACAAAAAACTGAAGCACTGGCAGTGTGAATGGCATCTCGGCTACTTTTATTCTCTTCCAATTCCTCCAGAAACGGCCATTCATTAAGCGGTCGTCGTCTAAACGTATTTGCAAGTGTGGTTGTACCCTGATGGCTATAAAATTGATCAACGATCAACGTGGTCGACTCAAAGAGAGAAGTTATTAACTAAAACGTAAGATTTATCGCATCTGTGATCAACAGCCAGTGAAATCAGACGCTAGTCTAGATTAATGTATATCATTTAACCTTACATAGAATTTTTTACAGTTTACTGGATAATAAAGAGTTACTAATTTGATCATCAATATTTGTTACAAGACTTCCTCGTCTTACTTGTATTCATTAATCTCGATATAATTTATGGCTATTGACAAACAGCCGTGTAAAATTAACATACTGTCAATCACACAATTTCTCTGTCTAGTGTAGCAAATACCTCATTGCTAAATCATTGAACCTTTGTCTATATAGTACACTTAATCTTGACAGAATAGATATCTGTTTTTATTTATTTTATTTATTTTTATTTTTATTTTATTTAAATTTTTATTATTATTTTGATTTTCAATAAATATTACCCTTTTCGTGATGTTAAGTATCTTTTAATTTGAGGACACACTTTGCCGAAAGGGTTTAAACAAGAACTTCAATGATCCTTACCAAATGATAACTATATAAGAGTCATACAAGAAAGAACAAATATACTGCTACAAGATCAACAAAAAACAATAAAGATAAAGAAATTTGACTTTTTCGTGGGGGTATTTGTGGTGTTTGTCATTTGCTTTATCTTTGTTTTTCCTGTTAACTTCTAATTGTTGCTTTCATATCAGTTTCGTGCTTACTGATTTTTACCTTCTACTGCTTTCTTCCATTACTTTCCTATGCATATTTAATAAGGTATGTTCCATCAGTGGCTACTCTTTCTAACTGAAAAAAATGTCCTTAATTGATTCAAGCGTTCAATTTAGATCCTTTTGTTTATTTGTTCTCTATCAACTTTTATACATCTTCCGATTCTTTGATTTCCAAGGTTTGATTTTATCTGCACTGAAAAGACACAAGGTTTTCGAAATAGTCATATGCAGAAAGTAAATTTACAATAAGATTTCGTATTTTGTTATTTGTAATACTATATCCATTCCCTTCTATTCTCTATCTAAACTATACTCAACGCAATTAAATAAATAAAAATAATTTGAATTTATGTTATATTTCATTACAAAACTATTTAATTAACGTAGTATCATTCTTTTTAGATCCTATTGGTTATTTGTTCTCTATCAGCTTTTACACATATATCAATTTACAGATTTCCATATGTTCTGATTCGATCTGCACTGAAGAGACATAAGTTGTCGAAATGCGCATATACAGAAAACAGATGTATAGAAACTTATGTATTTCGCTATTTGACCAAAAAAAAAAAGATTTTATTTGTAGTATAATTCTTTTGACTCATACGATATAGCTAGAAAACAATCGATCATTGATAAATAAGGTACTGTGTTCAATGTTATATTGAGATTCTTTAATCTTTCAGGATGGCGACTGAATCGTTATCAGATTTCCAGGAGAACAAAATAAAACACGTCTTCACACTTTTATATGGTGAGTATTTGTTTATTTTTTTTCTAGCATTTAAATGCTTACAACAACAGAATAACAGTAGACACCTACAATGACCGAAAACTACAATCACATGCCTCAATTCACAAGTGAACTCCATCACGAAACGCAACAAAGAAAACAAGAGACAAACATAAACAGCGATAGGAACTCAGGATAGCCGGACTTGGTACAATCGCTTGCAAACGCAAGTGGTAGGTTAAACCGGTTTATTGATAGCCAAACCTCCCCTTTCTGTATCACGTTTCCCATAGTATTTTAAACATACGAATAAAACCCAACACAGGTAAATTACTAACTCTATTACCATTATCTTGGAAAAGAAAAGCAACGTAAAAAAACGTAATTTAGAAAGATGGGTCAAAGGATGCTCGCTGATAAACTGCCGGCTAGCTCAAGGGTTCTCGTCTTCTTGTAAAACACTGTCGCACTACGGAAGAATAAACAAACTCAAAACTGCCCGAAGGTTTTGGTGAAGAGTCGTCGTGTATTTCAGTAGACTTCGGCAGTATGTATTTCAGTTGACATCGGCAATACATGTTAACCCATTTTTGCACGGAAGAGTAGTTAGAGACGATTCTCAAACGCTCTGAGTGCACAACAAGCAAAGAGTCCTCGGTGACGTCACAATACGAATCCTGGAGCGTGATAATCTCAACCGTAAATAGTTCAAACGGAAATAGCACATTTCATTAATTCTATGCGTAAATGTGGACATATGTTACACAAAAATGATAAATATACATTTTATGCAACTGTTATATGCTTGTTATGCTGTTTTATGGTATATTTAATTAATATACTAATGAACCAAAATGGTATTTGAAAACATCCTCCTAGTGCCGCTTCGAATTTTCAAACCATTTGAAAATCATGCGAGAATCGAAATAGGTTGTTGCAATCGGGCTCTATGCAAATTAGAACACGGTCAGACCTTATATTTGTCTTCATTTTTTTCCTCGCTATCGCTCGATATAAACTTTTGACAAATATACACTTGGTCATAAATATGGAATATTCTTATTTTCAGAGACAAAATTTGAAGTCTGGAAGTGCATACACATAAGTGTGTGGATGAAAGTATAGTTTTTCTTAGCTTTGATAATTTTTTTCTAACTGTGAAGTACGAAAGTCTCTGATTCTACGAATATGTCAGACCACTCCTTCAACCCGTTCTGAAACCCACTTTGTGGTAAAGATAGGACATTATTTAAATCAAATATTGGTTGTACAAATATTTCACAAAAATGCAATTTTCGATGCCAATCATGTACAAGAATAATTTAAGTGACAATTGCAGCGATTTTTAAAGAATAATTTTTCAAATACACATCCCTTAAATGTCTCAGGCATTCTGAACAAAAATATTTCACATTTATGACCAAGAGTATATAAGGTCTGACATTGTATATCTTAAATATACAAATATTTTATTTCTTAACCCTTTCACTGCCATTGGAATTTTCCGCAAATAACGCTTTAGTGCCAAGATTGTTTTTTACAGAGGTACACATAAAAATCGCTTTTTTACAGAGGTACACATACAAATCGCGTCAGTGACGTTGACAATCGCTAAAACGTCACGAGTTCCTGCAGGTTCTGTAGATTTAACTACGGTAATTGAAAGAGATAAAAATTCACTATTACTGGTATTTGTTCGTATTTTTTTGTAGTTGGTGAATTGAAATATTTAATAAATTTTGCCTGTTTAATGTTTACATTTGATTTCTCCAAATATTCGTACATATTTCTTTGTATTTATAGTTTCATACGAGAGCTTTATTACTTTCTAGACGTACGTTGCACTTTGAAAGACGAAGATTTGGTGAATAACGAGCGCCCTGGGGTCCAGGCTCGAACATTTGGGCTCCTAGCTCCAACAGAAAAGCTATGGGCTTAAAGACTATGGTTCTGGGCTCTAAGAATGGCGTTCCGGACTTCAAGACTAGGGTTCCGGGATCCAAGAATATTGCTATTGGTTCCACTCACAGGGCTCCGGTCTCCACTCATTCTTGGCTCTCAGAGATAAACGTTGAAAGTAAAAATGTGCAATATTATGGATCATGTTAACAGTTGATCCGTTGCTGGTACAATTTGAGTCTGATGATAGTACTATATTTGCAATACACCCCATAAATTTTTAGTCGAAAAAAATGTTTTCCCGACCGATAGACAGAAAAAAAAATTTTTGGTATAATTTTTGTAATAAAGTTAAAATGTATACTCAAATGGGTAAGGTTTTAAGAATTTACACGTGCAAAAAAAAAACAAACAAAAAAAAAAAACTCCCGTTTGCGAATCATAAAGAAAAAAGAAGGGAAACGGGGAATGTGTCAAAGAGACATCGACCCAAAGGGGAGTAATAACAACAAAAAGCCACCACAAGATCTTCAATAAACGGTGAGAAAACCCCACACCCAACGGTAGGTCGGAGTCGGCCCCTGAATAGAGTAATCAAGTTTAGCGAACATCATCCTAGACTCCTATAGACATAAAGTAGACTAACTAGAAAAAAGACAGGACACACAAAGGCTTAATAAATTTCCTGACTTAGGACAGGTGCAAACCTGCTGCGGCGAGGTTAAACTAGTTTTATTTTGCCCAAACCTTCCCCCTAGCCAATATGATGAATAAAAAACAATAGTAACAACAGTAAAATTCAGTAAGCAACAAAACTGAGTCAGTTGTGAAAAATTAAACTGAAAGAATTAAATATACGGACATAAATATGAAATCACAAAAGACTACTAGCAATTAACTGACATGCCAGCTCAAGACCTATTACCAAATAACAATAAAATTATGTACCCTCAGTATACAGCTTCCACCAAGATCTTTTCCCGTGAGGAGTTTAGCATAGTGATTTCATGCATATACCAGAATACATAAACAGAAAAGACACACAAAGGCTTAATAAATTTCCTGACTTAGGACAGGCGCAAACCTGCTGCGGCGGGGTTAAACTAGTTTTATTGGGCCCAACCTTCCCCCTACAGCCAATGTGATAAATCATATATTTATTTTCTGAAATCAATCATTCTCCCAGAATTTCTCTGAAATGGAATAGAAACCTTACTGAAATTAGTAAGTATCATAATACATAGGGATGAGTATCATCAATAAATATTGTATTATGATATATCGATACAACGCAAGCATATCGTGATACGTATCGAAACATTCTCTTCTGATTTCTGTATTTGATTACATTTTTAAATCTCCCTTTTTAAACTATTTTATGTTATAAAAAAGTAAAATATTGTTTAGTGACACAAGAATGTTCATATCCATTTAGCGAAATACATGTGTTTGTCCTTTATCTGACTTTTTCATACCAGAAATCAGAAAATTTCAAGCATTTAGGTTGTACTGATTCTGAAATTTTAGCAGAAGTCATTATTAAAACGTTACGTATCGATACGCTGGATTCTGTATTGCTGAAAAAATACCGCAATATATCGATATATCGGTGTACCGTTACACCACTAATAATACATGAAGCTAAAGTTAAGATGGTTGCGCCCTACAGTTT
This sequence comes from Modiolus philippinarum, assembly GCA_002080025.1. Lineage (NCBI taxonomy): Eukaryota > Metazoa > Mollusca > Bivalvia > Mytilida > Modiolidae > Modiolus > Modiolus philippinarum. The sequence goes on from MJUU01017934.1 coordinate 312,004, forward strand.
CATGCAAATAACCGAGAAAAAAGTCAGTTGATTAACTTGGATAGCCGCGCAGATAACCCCGAGGACAGTCAGTTATGGATAATTAGAAATGTCGGTTAGGAGAAAAATGCTAATTCAAGTGTCCTTTGATTAAGAATTCTAATATGATGGCCTTAAAATCCAGGGTTAAAACTTCAGATAATTTATGAGTACCGCGCGACAAAGTATACGTCACTCTAAAATTTATCGCCTTTTAGTTTTCACGGGGACCCGAATGATTCAAACTCTGTCCTATGCTTGGGTTCTAGTGCTGCTGATAAGGAATAAATTTCCGAAATGGCCATACAGCTCATTAAAATTATTGCAGTTGGAGTGAACATATGTGTTATTTTCATTTACTCCATATCCTTTCATAAAATATCTTATTTATCAAACATGCATACCATCTTGAAATAATAATAATTTTGTCAGATAGTCTTTGAGTGAACAATATTAAGGAAAAATTGAAAGATTTTCCTAAAATAGTTTGAAAAATAAGCATTTTATTCTTAACCGACTTGAGCAATTATCATGCCAAGGACTTACTTATGTCGAGACCACGACTAGTATTTCAAGATCACGACGACCATGTCGAGATCACGATTAAGCAAGCCGAGAGGAAGACTTAGTTCGAGATCACAACTTATTAAGTCGTGATCTCGATATACTACCGGTAAGTCGAGCGCTTATTAAGTCGTGATCTCAATATTCTTTTATTTAAAAAAAAAATTTTTAAAGAATTTAAAAAAAAATAAAATTGTGTGTTTCCTAAATGTAACAGTTATGTTTGAGATTAAGATTTATGAAATGTTTTATCGAAAGCATGTTCTATATAGTATTTATTCCATTTTCAATTTTTTGCAAAAAAAAAACACGAAAAACAAAAAAATATATATTAAGTTTATGGTGTGAATTGATAAATTTATCAATACGTCCCTTAGAACAAATAATAACAAAACACAGAATTTATAAATTTATTAATACGTCTCTTAGAAAACAGAGAAGTAAAAGTTGTGCCAACCTTTCAATATTTAATATAACATTAATTAAGTTCAATATGGAATTACGTCGCTGCTGCCATTACACGTAATTTGTCATGTTCGGCATTGAAAAATAAATTCAGAATTCAAAGTAAATAAAAAGCCAAAAGAAAACAAAAGAAAAATTATAACAAACAATACGCATTTCATCAAAATCTCATTAAAATACGACTAGGAAGCAAAGATAGTTAGCGTCAAGTATTCAAAAAGATTGCTACAAAATTTCATAATCTACCGTTTAATATTACACACATTATCGTAATATGGACACAGACACCGACAGAAATAAAAGCGCAGCAAAAAACGTCGGCAAATCGATAGTCGTCGACGTACGCCAAATTTGACGACGTCATAATTCTCTATTGTTCCAACGTCAGAAAAAACAACATAGGCCTAAAGTAGGCCCGATGGCACTGAACGTAGTAAAAAATATTAGGCCCAGAATAGGCCCATGGCACAGAAATGGTTAAATAAAAGCGTAGTTTTTTACCTTGAAAGAGTTGTATTGCCGTTTATTTATAATTCAGGCACATAAACGCGGCAATATATTTAGTCTCTATACAAATTTTGGTTAATTGATGATATTGAACAAATATCATTATTTTAGATGCATTTATTGATTTTTTTCAATTTTTACGTCAAGTGAGCAATATATCATCTCAAACAGGACGAAAACAAGTTAATTAATTTAAAAGTTATATGTAAAAGATTTAATTAATTAATTACTTTCTGTTTAACGTTCAGTGAGAAATATTTAAACTATATAAGAACGAGAACAAGTCAATCAACTCAAACAAAATGCAAGTTAAAGGAGAAACAAATAAAAGGTGAAAGGAACAACCAGGCAATGAGTTAAGATTGCCTCTTGAAAAGGGGAGAAATGGGTAGAGGCAAGAAATTTAGCCTTCATTTCGACACCCTGACCCAGTTTCTGCTTTTCTAAGGGAAGTATAGAAGAGGTTTATACATTGCGTTGAGCTTAGCGTTTCTCTACCCAGTTTTTGACCCGACTACTCCGGGTCATTTCCCTTACCAAGCTTGCCAAATTT